>JAYEVD010000825.1:0-50857 GCA_036346405.1 Phyllostachys edulis
TAGTCTTAGGGTTACGACCACGAAGACGTATGGTCTTTTATGTATTAAAATAAGACATAGAGGTTTTAATCCTCGCCAGTAACATTGCAACAATGCAAGCTTTATTAGTAACAAAGGAGTTAATTACAAGAGAGCTTACAAGCCAGCAAATAAGATATAGCAAAAGGCAAAACAACTAGGCCACCCGATACACCACAGGCAATCGGCTGGAGGGCGCATCCTAGTCGGCCAAGACCACTTGGTCCACAGCAAGATCATCTCAAGGCTTCCATTCCCTGCTAAAGACAGCAGCAAGCAAGAGTGAGCTCAACAACCGTGCTCACAAGTTACACCCTTTAGATAACAAAATGACATGCATAAATGGATATCACAAAGGAAGGCTTAATATGATTGATTTGTATAAAGCCATGTTTCGTTCAATTACATATACTAAGTTTCAAGGCAGTTATACAATAGATAAAATTCATTTGTAAATCTCATTTTTCGCTTGGATAATCATTCATCATCAAGATGGTGAAGGATACCCTCCCGTCACAAGGCTCCCCGCCCAAAACCCATCGGGATAGCAATCCCAAATTCAGTTTATCAAATCTTTTCAAAACAAAAACAACATCTAACTAAGAGCAGCTTTGCCAAGATGTCCTTGACTAGCGGACTCTGCTATTCAATAGATTTTCACTCTACGAGGTGTCTGACTTTACCCACATGACATGATTTCTCTAGTTTGTTTGGCATTAAGTCAATGCTACCTCTCACCGCCAAGGTAAGAGGTCTAGAGTTCATGACAAGGCCTTTACAATGCATTGTTCCACCATAGCCCCTTCTCGCTAAGGTTTCGCTTCCGGATGGGTTGCAAGTCCACCTGGATTCATGTCCTCTTAGCTAATGGGAAACATAGGTTATGAAAGACCATAGGCCATAGAAGACCTCCCACACATCAAAGTGGAACAACTGTGGTAGAACTTTGCAAATTAGTTGGCCAGGTCCTGCCCATACAGGACATGTGATTGCATGGTGAGGCATGGCAAAATACACTCAAAGACCGGTCCTTAATTAACTAGGGTGACTGCCACAGAACCCCTGAGCCTCAACTCTACCCAAGTTGAGCTCGCGCATGGACATGCACCAACCAAGCATCCAATTCGCCGCAGACCAAACCAATTTTCCGTTCATTTGCTTTTCAAAAACATTTAGTAGCTTCCATGACAACCCAATGCCATGGCTTAAAACCTTTAAACAACAGTTGGTCATGTTGGTAAAATTTTCTCAAATCAAATACTTTTGGTCTAAGCAAGACTAAGCATAAGATTTCACAATTGCTCTCGGTTCACACTAGTGTAGCAACACTGAGTTTTCCTATGGTGACAATATGTTCGATTCAAGGTCAACAGGGCCGTGCAAAGGATTTAGGTATAGCTACTTAATTTAGAGATAGGTATTGAAATAACTTAGTAAAGTAAGCATACATTAACATTTAAAACGGAACATATATAGAGTGAAATAATGGGTGCAATATGATCAAGAGTGTAACTTGCCTCTTACTTGAAAGCTTAAGAATCTACTCCTTCACAAAGCTCTAGCTTCCTAAAACCGTCGAGATCTACACGGGAACAAGGTAAAGCAAATAAAGATTAAACAAGATCCAAATAAACTTCAAAGCAATAGAACAAGAGATAAATAGCAAAGAACAGAACTAAAGGAACTAGAAAAAGTCTCTCAGGAGGAGGTCCAACGGGTTAGGGAAGGTCCACGGGGAAGAGTGGTTTTTGCAAAAGATCAGAGGGTGGTCTTTTGCAAAGAGGCCAGCAAAGACCAAGGGGTGGTCTTTGCAAACGATCAGGGAAGGTGTATTTACAAAAGAAATAGGTCCTCAGAGGCTTAAGGGACATCCTGAGGAGGATGTCCTGCGGATGTTACGGGAGGTCTTTAGGGAGGAGGTCCAGAGAAGGACCCAAGGGGGTTGTCTTTGCAAAGAGGCCGAGAAGGTCATCCTTGTAAAACATCCATGGGGGTCGTCTGTGTAAAAAGGCCGTGGAGGTCTCTGCATTCTATACAAAAGATAAAGACAAATTTATACAAAGTCGAATAAAGAACCAACAGAGCTCCAAAAGAAACTCAAAACTCAAACCACAGAAGAATATCATACTAGAAATAGGTTCTTTGGGAGAGGTCCCAACTTCATCGGGAGGAGGTTCCACGAGAGAGGTCTTTGCAAAAGACCGTGACAGTGGTCTTTAGCAAAAAGCCAAGGGATGATCCTCAGCAGAGACCAGGAGATAATCTTCATATAAAAGCCATAGAGATCCGTAGGAAATCCAGAGAGGATGTCACGGAAGGATACAACCACTCATTGTGGCGATAAGAACAAGAATGGATCAAGACACAAAGAAGCTACTGTGGGCAAGAAAGAGACGATGAGTGAGGGAAAGGTCGAGGGACGGCGAATGGCGTGTTGAGGTCGGCACCAAGGCTCCAAAGGAGCCTCCAACGGTGGAAACACAAAGAAAGAAGGTCCCCGAGAGTTCTTGGCAAAGAAGATCTCACCACAGAGCAAATGAAGCAAGAGCCACAACGCTAAGTGTGGAAAAGGGTGAGGAGGAAGAGCTTCCTGGCCAATTATAGCCTAAGTAGGCAAGGAGACACTGGAAATATCCGTGTCAAGGTATAGCAAGGTAGGTCAAGGGTAGATGATGGCCAAGGTAGGGTACGGTTAAGCTTAGTAAAAAGATAATAAAATAATGTTTGCTGTGAAGGTAGAGAACAAGGGAAGAAATCAAAGTGCCACGCAATGTGACCATATCCGGTGCATGAGCCACGTATATGGTTGCATTTAACGTGACGCAACATGCATTAAATGCACAAGGTACTTATGTGGCGGAGATGACCAAGAATAACAAGGCTGGCAAGTGGGACCTATCAAACTTGGGAACAGTTTGGTCAAATGGAAGTGGTCACGGCCAGAGGAATGGTCATGGCCGAACAGAGGAGGTCGTGACCTATTAGAGAGGTCTTATAAGGAGGTCCAAAGGACTAAAAGGTCTAAGGGACATGGAGGTCCTGGCGGTCAGATTCTCAAGGGGAGGTCCTAACGGTCGGATCTCTCAAGGGGAGGTCCGAACCCTTAGATCTAACAAAGGGAGGTCTAAACGGTTAAGATCTCTAAAGGGGAGGTCTTAACGGTCAGATCTAACAAAGGGGAGGTCTGAACGGTTAAGATCTCCAAAGGAGAGGCCTTAATGGTCAGATCTAACAAAGGGGAGGTCTGAACGGTTAAGATCTCCAAAGGGGAGGTCTTAACGGTTAGATCTATCAAAGGGGAGGTCTGAACGGTTAAGATCTCGAAAGGGGAGGTCTTAACGGTCAGATCTAACAAAGGGGAGGTCTGAACGGTTAAGATCTCCAAAGGGGAGGTCTTAACGGTCAGATCTAACAAAGGGGAGGTCTGAACGGTTAAGATCTCCAAAGGGGAGGTCTTAACGGTCAGATCTAACAAAGGGGAGGTCCTGATGAACGAGGGGGAGGTCCTAAAGGACACAAGGAGGTCCAAATGAAACCGGGGAGGTTTAGTTGAACAGAGCAATATTCAGATGGACCCGAAGAGGTTCAAATGAATTGAGAAGGATTGAAGTGAACCCAAAAGGGTTCCAATAAACATGGAAAGATTCAAATGAACCCAAAGAGGTTCAAATGAGCAAGGAATGGAAGGAGGTTAAACGAGAAGGAGATTCAGAAGGTGGGGATTCACTTCGAGGTAGAATTTCAAATATCAAGAATGGCTGAAACACAAACATGAGTTGGAACACCCCAGGGTGGTTGTGACCCAAAGGAAAGTTTAAAACCCATAGGAGGTCCAGACTATAAGGAGGTCTGGGCATAAGGGAAGTGCCTAGGCAACAAGGAGGTCTAGACCACAAGAGAGTTCCAGACACAGAGAGTCCTGGACTAAGGGAGATGGTTGGACAGGAGGGAGGTCTAGAAAGAAGGAGCTGGGCCTAGCGGAGAGCAAAACAAAGAAAGAAAGGGATAGATAGATCTAGAGCTCAAACAACACCAAATCAGCCAAGCTTTTGAATTAGTTAATGTTTGGTTTAGTCATTTTAAACACTCAAATTCTGAAAATCTCAAGTTAAGCTTTGAATTCTCATCAAAACAAAAGGATTCTCTTTATTTTGATTTTTTTTTAAAAAAGGTTCAGAAAACCAGGGTGTTACATGGTCCATGGACCCATCACATCGTGGACCTTTGACCTAAGCCGTGGACCTGGTTCATAAACCAGAGGCCCACATGTCAACCCCTAATTCTATTTTCTGGAATTAATTTAATTCTGGAAAACCCCTTTATCCGATGGGTCCCACCTGTCATCCATTGTTCCTTTTCGAAAATTCATTTAATTTCTGAAATTCAATTATCCTGTTGGTCCCACATGTCATTCACTACCTTTGTTCTCTCTCACTTACCAGTGGACCCCACTTGTAAGTCTCCAATTCATTTTATTTAATCCGAAAGAATATTCTTTTCTCTCTTGATTTCATCACTTCATGTGATTCTTTGAAGTGATTATGGAACTAAGCGATAAAACTGTGTGTACTGTGTGCTATTACTCGTTGATGGCATATGTTGCACTTAACCAACAGGGTATGAAAAGATTTAGACTGAGGCAAGTGGTGGATACTGTGTGCTACTTTTGGTGGCTGTGTGTTTGGGAATAATAATATGTTTGTCTTAGTTATAAATTAGAAGTCTTGCCTTGGTCAATTAAGGACTTAACTTTGTGCGCCATTGAACTGGGCCTTACTGTACTACCACATGCCTATTATGGGACGGGCCTAACTTAGTAGGTCATAGATTCTTGACATTGATTACTCTCGTAGTAGGTTAGAGGTCTGTGTTGCATGGGTGAGGTGTGCTACTAAGTAGTCAAATCGCATGACGGTTCGCTTCCTCATCTAACGATGTGTGCTCGGACCGACTTCCTATGTGGGGTTGTCTGATGCTTTGTAAGCTTCTGGGAGTATCAATGCTTGAGATGAAGTTTCAAACGCTTTTGTTATGATTAGTGCTTGCAACACTAGTTGTATCTTGTGGGTAAAATGTACAACCTCTGCAGAGTGTTAATCAATCTATTCGAATAGCCGTGTCCGCGGTCATAGACATGCTCGAGAATTTCACACGGGGTAGATTTTCATAAAAAACAGGTTGGGAAGGGAGCTGTGTGATCTAAATCATATGGCTATATGAATAACTTGTTTAGGCTGTTTGTCTTTGTGAAATCAAGCTGCTAAATTATTATTGTCTATTTGTTTTGAATTATGTTTTCAATCTATTATTCATATTCAATTGCAAATGTTGCATTTCTGCAAAAGAACCACAGAAGCCATTCCTTAGGAATAAGCCATCATGTATAATTGCATTTCTGTGGTATGACTTGCGAGTACGGTTGTGTACTCATGCTTGCTTTAATAAATCAAGCGTAATTGAAGGAATCGTCGATCAACAAGGTCTACTTCACGGATCGTGGAGAACTAGGTCGCATGACCCCCCGCATTACTCGTGGACATATGGATGGGCTTCAATCGGGTTATACATTGCTGTGTTCCGCCGCAGGCTTCATCGAGCTTTTTGCCTCTCGAGGCATTAATTGTAAGCTTTGACCTTAAGGTCTTTACTCCGATATTTATTGTTATTTGCCTATTTATTAGTCATCTTTGTATGTGGAAATGATATTTCATCGATGTTGCCCTTTGTGTGCACTAAGCGTGATCTTAGACTAGTGCAAAGATACATAGAGGGTCCGAATTGCATTTTTAGGTCAGCGGTTTCTTAAGGAAATAAAATGCCATGGTAATTATAATCACTAGATTACAAAAAATAAAATAGTTAAACTTCTAGTAATATTTTTCTGTGACTAAAGGCAAAGTTAAGAAATGATTTTTTACTTTTTGCAAAACAAGGCACTTTTATGTTATCCGGGAACATGTGCAAGGTCAGCAACTCCAAGAATGTGTATATTGATAATTTGATATAGCTAAAAAGGCTAATAATAACAGGGAACATATTCTGTGAAATAAGGCTTATTGTGCAACCCATGCAACACTTTATTACTTTTTGCTAACAGTGCACTTTTATGTTATCCAGGAACATGTGCAAGGCTGCAATGTGTATATTGATAATTTGATATAGCTAAAAAGGCTAATAACAAGGAACATATCCAAAGGAAATAAGGCTTACTATGCAACCCATGCAACACGCAAGATGATCCGTCCGATCTTCCCTCGACGGCTAGGATCGAGCAGGCTGGAACCCAGCCCACTTATGACATTTTTACCGAGGCCCCCAGACTCCCTCCCAATCCCTAACAGTAATCCCCATCCTCTATTCCTCCTCCCGAGCTAGCCACACCGCCGGCACTAGTCTACAAAATTGCCCGAGCGCCGCTCCTCGATGTTGGAATGAGGCTTATCTATTGCAATGGGCCAAAGGCCAAATATATACAAGTTACAGTGTAGGTAAATATGCAACAAGCACCCTATACAAACTAACATCTAACACCACCCTCAAACTCATGGTGGATCAACAACACTGAGTTTGGAAATGTAAAAACTGCTATGAATATTGTGTGTATATTAAAGAGGCCCAATGGGCAATATATATAAGGTGTACAAGGGTGCAGATAAGGAAATACAAAAGGATTCCTATCTCTATCTCTAACCCCCCCCCCTCAAATGCAAAGCGTATGCAATAGCATTGCATTTGAAGATGGTTGACACTAAAATATGAAAAATCCAAAGTCCGAGTCTTAATAATGTCGTCGTAGCATGTAGCTCTTGGAAAATATATCAAGTATCAAAAGATCTCCTCCATCCGGGGTCATGCAACAGCCCATAAAGCACAAGGTGTAGAAATTTGAGAAAGTCGACCGCAGCAACACGACGAAGAAGATGATGAAACTGCTTGAATAGAGAGAGCTGTCAAATCAAGCTGAATAGGAATAGGTGGAAGCATGATAGCGCAGATCGAAGCCCAAGACGGCGATGGTGCTAAAGAAGCGCGATAGCCTTAGAAGCTCGGGGCGGTGGCTAAGAAAGCGGTGGCATCATAACGACTTCTACGATCGTGACGTTCGAGAAAAGAAGAAGCAGGCGGCGACTCTTGCCATGCATAAGGCAATTCCTATGCTTCTATGACTGACCATAAATTTGTGGACTCACATGACTTAGACGAACTCAAAGATTGAGTAATGTGGACTTGGATGGACGTAGCGGAAGAAAATGACACAAAAGAAGAAAAGACTCCAACGATAGCCAGCAATAGATACTCGTAGCAACAGTAGACCCATCTCAATAGCCATCCCAGCGAACACCAGTGTAGCCCAGCCCATAAGTGCACGATCTGTTATGCTCGTCGTGTGGGATATGGAGCAGTGGAGAGATTGGTCCACAAGAGAACCCTCGAGCTCGAGCTCACCTCAATCCACAACTCAATCTCCTCCTTATATCCCCCACCAGACCGGTCTCCTCAAGATCTCCCGTTCCACTCCTTCCTTCCTTCTAATTCCCCCCCACGCCGAGCCTACATCCCGCCTCCTCCTCGTGCTTTACTAAGGCGCCACGCGGCCCATAGAGCGATGGCCTTGGCACCACGGTGGCGTGGGAGGCCGAGGCAGCAAGGTCTTGAGGGGCGGCAGAGAACGGAGGCGAGCCTCGGCGGCGGCGACGCGGTCGATCCAGAGGATCCGAGTTTGGGAAGCAAAGCGACAATGGCCAGCGATCCGGCGGGATGGGCGCCACGGAGAGTCGATGCGGTGTTGGCGGTCTGCCGAGAGTCCCTCATGTTCGCCAAAGATGATGCACGGCAGCCTACGACATTTGATCGTGGGCTGCGCGAAGCGTCGCCCACGCCGGCTGACAGGCGATGAAGAAGATGAGGCGGCTTGCGTGGAGGGAGGACTGATCCAATCGGATCGGGACCCAGCAGCGCTAGATCTGGTAGGGGAGCTCGAGGACGATGCTGGTGTTAGTGCGAGGGCCATGGGAAGATGTGCGGCTCCGCCGACATCAGCCACTCCATGACGCGCGCCACCGTCGCCATGTACTCCTCCAGCAGCTCCAAGCGGGATGAATACAAGGCGAGGCGGCTCGCACGGATGGCCAGGCGACGAAGAAGAAGCTCGGCGGTGACGGCGAGGACCAGATGATCTTCTTTGTTACTTCTCTGAGGGCTAAGAGGTTGGCCGCCCGGGAGCAGAGTGCTCCTCCCGGGGCAATGAGGCTAGGTTAGAGGCTAGGGTTTAAAACCTTTGCTCTGATACCATGTTATGAATATTGTGTGTATATTGAAGAGGCCCAATGGGCAATATATATAGGGTGTACAAGAGTGTAGATAAGGAAATACAAAAGGATTCCTATCTCTATCTCTAACATATCTCTAACGGAAACTATGCTGAACTCTAGTCTATGCCTTGGTGAAGAAATCTGCTAACTAAAGCTCCGAAGGTACATACTAAAGAGCAATAACTTGGTCTTGCACCTGCGATCTCATGTGCAAAGCATCTACTCCAATGTGTTTGGTGAGCTCATGCTTCACGGGATCTCGAGCAATGCTGATCGCACTAGTATTATCTGATAAGAGAGGAGTCGGTCTTAAACCAAACACCGAAATCCTCAAGTAGCCACCGGAAGCGGTGATCTCAGCTATCAACGCGCCATGACTCTCAACTCGGCCTCAACACTTGAGCGGAAGCGACGGTCTGCTTCTTGGTCTTCCAAGCAATCAAAGAGGAGGCAAGGAAAACACAATATCTGAGAAAGAGACCGTGATCGAGAATGATCGCTAGCCTAAATCGCATCGATGCACCTTTGAAGGCTGCAGAGAACTAGAGCGAGGAAAGAAAAAGCCGACAAGTGATGGTCCCACGAAGATATCACATAACACAAAGGCCCTCTTTGTTTAGGCTTTTTGGCTGGCTTAAAAGCAAAAAAGCCTAAGCCTAAACAAAGGGGTGGCTTTTTTGTGCAGCTTATAAAAAGTTTAAGTCAATTTAAGCCTAAAAGCCATAAGCCATGGGAGAGGTGCTTTTTTTGGTTTTTACGGAATAGAATATCTCTTTGCCACCGAACTTCGTTAAAATTACCCTCAAAATGCCATTGGTATATAATTGCAAACCGTTTCGTTTTTTTCAATGTTTCCAACCCTTGATTCCAACCCGGCGCCTCCTCTCCCGTGCAAGACCTCCATGCGTGGCGTCCAACCCTAGCCGCGCCTCTCACGCGCCACGGCGGCCGCCCACCACCATCCCTCGCCTCGCCACGCGCCTCAAGTGCCTCCACCACCTCCTCCTGCCGCCCGCAGCTGGCGCTCTACGCGCTCTCCGTTTCGCTACTTCCGGGACAGCCGGGGCCAGGGTACCATGGGCGATGGGGGAGAATGTACGACCACGACCTCTTCACCATCGGAGCGGGGAGGCGGCGGCCTCCGCGCCGCCTCCTCCTCCTCTGGCGCCACGCTTCTGTCTGCGAGATGCCCTTCGCCATCGTCGCGTCCGGCCCGGCCTGGCGGCGTTGCACGTAGTTGAACCTCACTTCGCCCGAATTTACTCTTAGTATGTCGATCGCAACTTTTGATCCGCGGGAATGTTTGTTCGGAATTTGGATTCCGTGTTTGTAGCTAACTGCGCCGCTCGGTGCATGGTTTGCTTCCGATCTCTAGTTTAGGATCAGCGGAGATGAGGATATTGAACAATTCACGCACAATTTGTTGCCTCTATGCGTCTTGATCACTATGAATGTGAGCAGTTCTACGTTCCATTCATGGAGCTCATGCCTTCGGAGGGGCGTTATCATCATAGTGTTGTTGCATGTAGAGCTACAAACTAGTGGCGAACAAGGATTTTCATGATGGGTACTGGTGATGAACTTATGGACTTATCGAGTTTACGCCCGTTAGTGTATATCTATATTTTGCTATTAACATCACATAGATTGAATGTTTTACGAGTCTTATTTCATATCCATGATTCATGAAAATGGGAGTGCTGGCGATGACCATACAACGGCGTTCATAATCGCGTTGTACTTATTGGTTTTTATTTGAACTTTTCTTGCCTCGCTTCAAATGTCAAAACTATGTATGTAAGATGTTTATTTATACGTATTTTAGATGTGTGCCGTGGGTCAGTGTTCCAAAGAAATTGCTGGTATATGCATCCAAGTACTCCCATGAGTTTGAAGAAGTCGTGGCTTTGGGTGGATGTATGAGATCGATCCAAAGCATGGTGGAGCACTCGATAACCAACAAAATTTAGAGTTGCGATGTCTAGTGGGTATTGAGACAAACATCTTTGAAGAATTCGGAAGTCACTATAATTGAAGGCCGTGGAAAGGTTGGGCGATGCTTGTAAATCGAGGTTATAGTTTGGATAAGTAACTTTGTTGAAAGGATTCATGCGCATTGATAACTTTGTTGAAAGGATTCATGCTCGTAATAACTATTATGATAACATTCCAAATTTACATTGTCAACATTTATAAGTTTCATGTATGTAGAGAGATATTATTTTGTTACTTTGTTATTTTGTTTAGTTGAGTGATATTGGCCTTTCTATATTAATTTCTTCCATTGCATAATGTCCAAAATAATTACATGCATGCACTCGAGCGATATCCATTTTGTTTCATATGTACAAATGTATGTATCGTCATATTTTACATCCATGAAAAAATCAGTTTAAATACATGCTTAACAAGGTCCTTTAAACCCTTAAGGGCATTTCAGACCTTTCATCCTTCACACACAACTCAATAAGCCAACATCCTACAAAAAGCCTGACTACCAAACAACAAAGTTTGGCTTAAAAGCTTAGAGGCTTATAAGCTGATTAAGCCAAAAAGCTGGCTTTAAGTTATAAGCCAAAAAGCCTAAGCCTAAACAAAGAGGGCCAAAGAAGGTGACTATAGTGGAGCTGAGTAAGAGCAGAGACGAACTGACTCAGAATGTGAACTAGGTGAGAAATGTCAAGTCGAGTGATCCCAAAATAGACAAGGCTCCCGACAAGATGACGGTAGCGAGTGGGTCCTCAAGATGCGCACCATCAGTAGGCCGAAGGTGAACACCAAGCTCCATATGAGTATCTGTCATGCGCTGATCAGTGAGACAAGCGCGAGCAAGGATATCTTGAATGTACTTCTCCTGGGAGAGGTAGTAGCCATCAGGCCTAGAAGTGACCTCAATCCCAGGAAAGTAACAAAGAGAATCCAAATCAGACATCAAGAACTGCTCACTGAGACGCTCCTTCACAAAGGCAATGTACTAAGAGTCATCTCCAGTAATGATCATATCATCCACATATAAAAGGAGAAGCATCCGACCCCGAGGAGAGGTGTGAACAAAGAGGGTAGGGTCATGATCACTGGCGGAGAAGCTGGCAGTAGTGACAATAGAGGAGAAGTAGTCGAACCAAGTACGAGGGGCTTGTTTGAGCCCATAGAGAGCGACGAAGGCGACAAACCATACCATCAGGGACATAATACCCAGGAGCGGCTACATGTAAACCTCCTCACATAGCTCACCATTGAGAAAGGCATTCTTGAAGTCGGTGAGATGGGCCCTTTGTCGAGCAGAGGCGCGGCAAGGAGAGTCTTGAGCGGCACTCATGTGAACAACAGGAGCGATAGCCGATCTCATCGTAGTCACGACCATACTCCTGCTGAAAACCACACGCCACAAGGCGAGCCTTGTAGCATCCGAGCGGGCCTTGATCTTGTACACCCATTTGCACGTGATGGGAGTGACGCGCAGGTAAGGGCACAAGATTCCAAGTGCCAGTATGCTCCAAAGCAGCAATCTCCTTAGACATCATGTTGCCACTCGGGGTGAGTAGCGATCTTCTGATGGGTCGTGGGCTCGAGAAAAGAGCGGTACGCAAAGCCGTAGCCTTTCAGTGTAACTGACGATGTGACAATCATGAAGATCGTATCTGGGAGGAGAAGGTGGAAGGACCCAGCAAAGACAGAGAAGAAGAGTTGGGAACAGGGCCTAGCAAAGACGGAGGCTCAACAGGGGAAGGAGTAGGCTGAGGACGACGAGAGTAATGTAGAGTAAAGGGTGGAATCTCAACAAAAGAGCGGGAAGGAAATTCCTGCGGAGAAGGAACAGGTGGAGTCGAAGGAGAGGGAGGCGAAGAAGATGGAAGATGAAGCAAAACAGTAGTGGAAGGCTGAGAGTCAGGAAAAATCAGAAAGGAGATCAACTAAACAGGAGAATCTGAGTTGACAGTGGGGGAAAGGTCGGGAGTCGTCACAGGTGACATCCCGAGATATCCTCATCTCATGAAACAAGAGAATTAAATAACAACGACAACCCTTATGCTCAAGATTGTAGCTAGGAAAAACACACTCAACTAACTAAGCAGTCAGCTTGGTGCACTCATGAGGCGGGAGAAGGACAAAACAAACATAGTCGAAATTGTGAAGGTGACTATACTCTAGAGCTCGACCATAGAGACGCTCGACAGGAGTAGAACCCTGAAGAGTAGTGGAAGGCTGCATGTTGATGAGAAAAACAGCAGTGGAAACAACTTTAGCCCAGAAGTGAGATGGAATAGAAGAGGCAAGCATGAGAACGCGAGCTTTCTCAAGCAAGTGACGATACTTACGCTCAGAGACACCGTTCTGAATGTGAGCACCAGGACAAGAGTACTGGAGAAGAGTACCCTGCTCAACGAGAAAATGACGCAAAGCAGCAGATAGATACTAAGCTAGCGAGCCGCCTGAAACACGAATGGTCAAATCAAGCGAGTCACGAACCATGGTGGCGAACATCTGGTAAATAGAGAGAACCTGACTGCGAGAGGACATGAAGTAGATCCAAGTATGATGAGAATAATCATCAATAAAAATCACATAGTATCAATGACCCCCTTTCGAAACAATGGGAGCCGAACTCCAAACATCAGAGTGAACAAGATCAAAAGGGCGAATAGAAATAGAATCACTAGAAGGGTAGGGGAGTTGCAGCTGCTTGTCAAGCTTGCAACCCATACAATGTAAAGAGGTGTCCCCAAAAACAAAGCCAAGAACACCACGACCTACTAGTGGCCATGTAAGAGCGCGTTTCTGTAGAGATGACTCAGACGATGGTGCCACTGAGCGAAGGAGGTAGTAGAGGACACGTCAAGACCAAGGAGAGTGGTAGTGGTGGTGGTGGGTGGAAACAACGAGAAGGAAGATAAAGCCGGTAGAGCTCCCAAAGGCGTTCGCGAATCGCGTAGAGGTCGATTACTAAGTAGAGTCCCCGTGCGGCCATCCTGAACACAACAAGAGTCAGACTCAAGAACAACACGATAGTCGTGATCAGTGATCTGACCAGTCAACATAAGCTGCATAGTAAGTTGAGGAACATGAGACTGTAGGAACATGAAAAGAAGAAGTGGAAAGAGTGCTTTGGCCTGCAACATGAAGAGGTGTACCATCTGTAGTCTAAACAGTGGAAGGAAAAATTATAGAACGCACAGAAGTGAGGTGAGTAGAATGTGGTGTCACGTGAAAGGAAGCACCGGGTCAAGATCACGAAGACAAGATACTGACGAGGAGGAGGCGAGGCGAGGAAGATCACGAGAAGTAAGAGCAGAACAAGCGAACAGGAGTCACAGGAGCGAGCCGACACCGAGGCTGGAGGCGAGAGGAGCTGTGTGTGTGGCGTCACCGAGGAGCCCTAGTGAGCGCCCGGCTCCTAAGTGGGAGGAACCTCAAAAAGCCCTTGGGGGCGCCCACCTCGGCGACCACGGTCCCTCCTCCGCTTATGCGATCTGATACACTGTGGCCATCCGCGGTCGGTAGAGTGCGATGGAGACCGTGGTAGAGGCAACAAGCACTGAAGGAGCTGGGGGAGGGATCACGATCGGTGCTGAAGCAGACAAGACAACCTGCATCTAAGCCACGCCATAGTGATGAGTCTCATCAGCACACACACCCGTGAGGGTCTCCACCAAGCTCAGGCGTGGGTAGCGAGTCAGGAGCTAAGCATGCACAGTCTCGAACTCAAGCCAGAGATGCGTCAGGAAGTCGTAGAGACGATGAGTCTCTGGTGGCCTTGAACACCACCTGAAGGGGCAGTCCGATGAACATCCGGCCCTAGAGAGTCAAGCTGACACCACACCTCAGACATATGTTGGTAGAAGCATCAAAGGTGGCATCGAGCTGCTGAAGAGAATGCGCCTGGTGCATAACTGAGAGGTACGTAGCATCACTCGTTGGCTGATAGTGAGCTCAGAGGCGCTCTCACACAAGCTGTGTCGTCGGCAGCTCCACCACATCCATGGAGATGGCCACAGGCATGCTACATACCAGGATGACAGTAGCACGAGCCTCGGCATCCCATCATCGCTCGTAGGCGTGCAGCTCATACTAGTAGAGCTCCAGGGCCTCCTCTAGTCGCGACGTGGTGGCCTCTGAGCGCTGATTAGCACCGATGGGAAGAGCGGGTAGAAGCGGCGGTGTCTGCGAGGCGAGACGGGGTGCTTTCGCTAGTCGAGATGACCCAGAGGCAGCTGGCTGTTGAGGTGAATGCTCAGGTGAACAACCCACTTGTTGGGACCCAAAAATGTAATTCTGGACCCTCTGTGTATAATGCACTAGTCCAGAATCACGCTAGTGCACACATTGTCAACATAGATGAATATCGATCCACACAAGACGATTAATAGTATAAACGAGTAATTTGATAAACAAATAATGGTTTTGACCTTAGATAACTTCAGCTGAATCCCATCAACTTGCCACAGGCAACCGACTGGGATCAAGACCCTAACGATCAGGCACCTTCGTAGAACTCCTCCTCGAAAGCAGGCGATGACTCCTCCACTTCCGTTGATTTGATTTAGCAAGCATGAGTACACAACCATACTCGCAAGTCATACTACAGAATGCAATTATACATGATGGCTTATTCCAAAGGAATGGCTTCTATGGTTCTTTTGCAGAAATGCAACATTTGAAATTTGAATATGAATAATAAATTGAAAGCATAAAGTAAAACAAATAGACGATATTAATTTAGTAGTTTTATTTCACAAAGACACATAGCCGAAACAAGTTATTCACATAACCATATGACTTAGATCACATAGCTCCCTTCCCATCGTTTTTATGAAAATCTACTTGTCGACGATCAAATCGCCGATCTTATGAAATGAAAGAGGAAAATGACGCGATAATTCCTAGGAGAGAATGGGGCCACTCTTTATTGATATGAATTGGATTTACAAGGGGGTGCTCATGACCCAATTGGGGACTAATCCTAATTACACTAGATATCAAGATTTCTATCTTGCTTTGTAGAACATGTATTGATGTTCCTAATGCTTATGTCGTATCTTGATCTCCTAATGCTTCTGCCGTATCTTGATTTCCTAATGCTTCTACCGTATCTTGATTTCCCTTTGGTCTTTTGTGCTTCACTCTTAAATAGTTTCCGAAGGGGTAGCAGTTACTCCTGGAGAAGGCATCTTGAGTGAAGCGTTACATTGATTCGAGGCGATGTGGCGATTAAAAGCGTTAAGCTGTCAAGCGATGTTCAATGTTCGAGAGACATCAAACTGTATTGGTAGTTGTTGTGAGTGTCTTTAGGACCCTTTAACTACGCGGTATGAAGTATAAAGCACATGCTATATTCATCGCACGATAAGGATATATTTGGGTTTAGTTATAAACACCAGTTCATAACATTTTCGAGCAGCCTACCTGGTTGGAGGGTAGGTACAGGACCTTTGTCCGACCAGGGTACCCTTATGTAACCTCTGGAATCCTCACGACCAGTGAAGTCGTTAGCCTTAGGGGTTACGACCATGAAGACGTATGGTCTTTTATGTATTAAAATAATACATAGAGGTTTTAATCCTCGTCAGCTAGCCCCCGAACTTTAAATGAACAGGTCGTGTGAACACTTTTCTCCCGATGAAGTCGTATCGAGCAGTCCCCATTAAATGTCATGACATTCAAAGTGGTTTGTGTTCACTTTAAAGTTGAGAACTTGCCTTGAGAACCTAAGAGTTTTTTCTGTCCGTTGGACAGAAAAGAGACTTTTGTCCGTTGGACTTTTTAAATAACTCCCCATTACGGTTAAAGACCCGAAGCTATAAAATCCCCATTGTTAAGTTTTAGAGATCTTTCACTTTCAGATCTTCCTTCAATTCCCTTTCAGTTCCTTGCCAAAAAAATCTTTTCGACCTCTTTTCGTCTTTCAGATCTCAAATTCTCCTCCGACCACCGCTTATTCCTTTACGTGATGTCACCATGTCGAACAAATCACAAAATGGGTGGCTTCAGATTTGAGTGAGAAAAACAAGCGCTAGAAGATGGGAATGCTCCCGAGATAGGAATCGATCGGATGGAAGCTAGCGGTCGAGAGCACTTTCGAGCCGCAAAATGGGGAAATTCAGTTTCCTCACCCCCATCGAATGTGGATTGAGGTTCGTACCTAAATTGCTCCCTCGTGTTTTGGAATACTACGAGGTGGAATTGGTGAATTTGGCCCCTAATTCCATCGCCAATATCAGTATTTTTGTTTACCTATGTGAGGCGTGCACAGGAGTGCGTCCAAATTTGAAGCTCTTGAGGTATTTTTATCGAATGGCGATGTCGGGGAGATCCACAGGAGCCCCTGGAGAATGCACGCTGCGCCTTCATGTCAGGAAAGCCAATGAGTATATCTAGATGTACTCGAAGTCCTCGTGGTCTTCATGGAAAAAGAATTGGTTCTACATGAAGGTCACGAGCGATATCCTCTCCGCCATGAAATTAGAGGCGAATGAGAATCCCAAATGGAGGCAAACTGTGGAGAAGGCAGGGGCAGTCGGAAGATGGGTGGATGCCATCTATGACCTTAGAGTTAAAGGATTGACTTCCTGGCATGTGGTGAGAGATTTCACCAAATGTCAGATTAGTCCCCTGAGGCTCCAAGCACGTTCCTGCTTTGGTCCATTGGTTGTGATGAAGCTATCACGGACTCACGAGGTAAGTCTTTGGAAGAAACTCGACCGATTATAATGTTTTATTTGATTATCGTAAAACCTTAAAATATCTTCTACCTTTTGAAGCCTCTCTCTCTGACGAGGTCGAGAGCGGATCGAGATGATCTCGTGGTAGGAACTGGTGAGAAAATTTGCATTCCACGATATCCGGCAATAGTCTCTGTTGAAGAAATGGCGAGACTTAAGGTAAATAATCAAATCTTTTTTATCATATATACATGTTCTCCGTCGGTTTAATGATCTTGCTCTTTTTTTGTAGGCGGTCGGATTAAGAAGTTACACAATCGGTGAGGATAAATATCACAAGTGGTTCCGGCGATTCGTGCCTAAATGCCTTTGGAGGAAAATGAATCTCCGAGGTAATAAAGCATAAAGAATATATACACCTTAGATAAAGATTTCATCACCTAACCAAATTAGATTTTGATTTAGATGGAAAGGTGAAGGCAGTAGAGCATAGGCTGGGTTGTAGACTCGATTTAGTCGTTAATGACTTGGCGGTTGTTACTAAAACAAGCGATCTGGAGAGTTTTCTTCAGAAACTTGCGTCTTCTTCCCCACGGATGGCGCCAGCTGTCGACGATCGAATCGTCGATCTTATGAAATGATAGAGGAAAATGGACGCGATAATTCACGGGAGAGAATGGGGCCTCTTTATTGATATGAACTGGATTTACAAGGGGTGCTCACGACCCAACTAGGGACTAATCCTAATTACGCTGGATGTCAAGATTGCTATCTTGCTTTGTAGAACTTGTATTGATGTTCCTAATGCTTCTGCCGTATCTTGATCTCCTAATGCTTCTGCCATATCTTGATTTCCTAATGCTTCTGCCATATCTTGATTTCCCTTTGGTCATCTGCGCTTCACTCTTAAATAGTTTCTGAAGGGGTGGCAGTTACTCCTGAAGAAGGCATCTTGAGTGAAGCGTTGCGTGAGTGAAGCGTCTGGCGATTAAAGCGTTAAGCGTGCGGTGGTTAAATGTTCGAGAGACATCAAACTGTATTGGTAGTTGTTGTCAGTGCCTTTAGGACCCTTTAACTGTGCGGTATGAAGTATACAACACATGCTATATTCATCGCACGATAAGGATATATTTGGGTTTAGTTATAAACACCAGTTCATAGCGTTTCCGAGTAGCTACCTGGTCAGAGGGTATGTACAGGACCTTTGTCCGACTAGGGTACCCCTATGTAACCTCTGGAATCCTCACGACCAGTGAGGTCGTTAGCCTTAGGGGTTACGACCATGAAAACATATGGTCTTTTATGTATTAAAATAATACATAGAGGTTTTTATCCTCGTCACTACCCATCATGTGAAATCCCCAAGCATGTCCATGACCGCGGACACGGCTATTCGAATAGATTGATTTAACACTTTGTAGAGTTTGTACAATTTACCCACACAATATAACTAGTGTAGCTAGCACTAATCATAACAAAACGTTTCCGAAACTTCATCTCAAGCATTGACACTCCCAAACAAGGCTTAGTCATACAAACTATACACGAGTGATTGGTGCGACACACACCGTTAAGCAGGGACCACACGAACCGCCCGTGATGTGACTACTTGGTAGAACACACATCCACCCATGCTGTACTGACCTAACACAGCTTCCTGAGTAATCAATGTCAAGAATCCATAACTTACTAAGTTAGGCCCGTCTCATCAGGAATGTGGTCGTACAATAAGGCACAGTTCAATGGCACACAAAGTTGAGTTCTTAATTGACCAAGGTAAGACTTCCAAATTAACTACAAATCCCTATGCACACGGTTTATCATTCCCATGCACACAGCTCCACCTAAAGTAGCACCACAGTACCACTTGCCTCCGTCTAAATCCTTTCCCACCCTGTTGGTTAAGTGCAACACATGCCATCAACGAGTAATAGCATATAGTCCACACAGTTTTATCACTTAGTCAAGTTTGTAATTGCAACTTACATGAAATGATGACTCGTGGCATAGCTAAGCAGACTAATAGTATCTAACCAACCCACGTTGGTGCTATGATAATACCAACTAAATAAACCAATCTAGGGTGACAAAAGATTATGACATAACAATAGACAAGTGTGGACATAACAAATGGGATTAATAACTAAACCCAAAAGTATTTAAATAAATACTTAAAGTAAATGCAATAATTTGAATCAATATAACTTTTGAAAACTGGGTTCAACATGATCAAAGGTATAGCTTGCCTTGAAATAGGTCTAGGTACTGTTCTTGCTCTTGAGATGTTCCTTCTTCTTCAAATCTTCCCGAAGTATCGACATCTACTCGCAAACGAAGCAAACAAACAAAACAAATAAATAACAGAGGCAAAACAAACTCCAAAAATTAAATAAAAATCTCAGATAAATAGATATTGAATTTATATGAATTTAGAAATTTGAATGGGCTCGATTGGAGTTCGGATGCAAAAGATATGGGCTTTGGAAGTTTGAATCTAAAAGAAAACCCTAATTTTGGATTATTCCGAATTTCTGAATCAGAATTCGAGTTTTGGCCGGTGG
The DNA here is from genome assembly GCA_036346405.1 of Phyllostachys edulis. NCBI lineage: Eukaryota > Viridiplantae > Streptophyta > Magnoliopsida > Poales > Poaceae > Phyllostachys > Phyllostachys edulis. The sequence goes on from JAYEVD010000825.1 coordinate 19,552, forward strand.
CGACAAAAACCCTAAAAGCTTGATTGTGGTGGCGCTAGAGCTCTCCGGGTGGAATTGACCGAGGGTTCGAGGTGCAGGGAAGATTGCGAACCTAGGGGTCCTATTTATAGGGTCCGGGTGACACGAGATAGGAAATCCCCAAAATGAGTCCGAGAAGAACACGAAAACGATTTTGGAATTTCCGGAGATAAGGCCGATTCGGGATTTGATTTCAACCGAAACGGGTGCGACGGAGTTAGAGATAAGATTTGGCACGGTTTCTAGGACTTCAGTTGGGAATATCATGTTGTCGTACGGGACTTGGAGATCGGCAATGGCGGACGCCTTGTTGGCTTGCCTTGCCAAGATGACGACCTGGTAAAAACGACACGCAAGCCACAGCCCTTTACGGCAATGAGATTTAACGTGTGGGCCACGGGTCGAGAGGACCGAGCGCGGCGTCTTGTGATGAGTTCTAGGCCGCCGATCTTTGGGCAGGATTTGAATAGGGAATAGGTTTTGGCCCAAACTATTTCTGAGATTAATAAATAGGTTTTCTATTTTACAAAATAGAAGAAATTCCAAATGGCAAAAGAAAATAGCATATGAACTTGGAAAAATTCTAGAAAATTCTAGAATATATATCCAAGCACATAGAATCCAAATAAATTAGTTTTGACCATTGTTCATGTTGACTTTAATCATATTAAATTGTTTTGATGTCCAAAGTCCAATATTAAGTTTTTAAATTAAATTCAAATAAATCCAAATGGTGAATTTTCTCTCTACTAACTATTCAAAGGATTTTTAAAACTCAGAAAATCGGGATATTACAAACCTCCCCCTTAAAAGAATCTCGACCCTGAGATTAGGGCTAACTAGAGAAAAGGCTAGGGAACTCGGCTTTTAGCTCCTCTTCATGCTCCCACATTGCTTCTCCTTCCAGTGGTTGCTCCAATTGAACTTTGCAAAACAAACGATCTTGCTTACAGTCCGGCGCTCATGACATCCAAAATCTTGACTATTTGCTCCTTGTAAGTGAGATCTTCTTTCAAATTTCAATCGATTCAGTATGGGCTTACATACGGCACATGAACACACTTCTTCAACTGAGAGACATGAAAGATGCCATGCACTCCTGCTAATGAGTGAGGCATGTAATACACGAATTTAGTTAGAGAGAAAGCGATATATATATATATATATATATATATATATATATATATATATATTTAGTAGAGAGTTGTTTGAAAATTATCAAAGAAAAACCTGGGCCATGGGCTTCCAGCCCACAGCACCATTGCCCAAGGTGGGCCGGCCACTTATAAAAGCCCAATGGCGGCAACTTTGACCTAGCCGCCACCCCTCCTCAGACGCCTCGCCTCTTTGTATTTTTTCTTGGCGCCGCTCTGCTCTTGTTTTTCTCCGGCCGCCACTTTGCTGCTTGCCTCCAACGCAATGCGATTTTGTTTCTCGGAGGTTGCATGCTTGCATGCCGTAATAGAGTCTGCATGCACTCCACTGCCGCATACATATTTTAATGGCTGCTGCTGTTTTTGACATATATATATATATATATATATAGAGAGAGAGAGAGAGAGAGAGAGAGGAAAGGAAAGAGGATCATGCCATGCATCAGACGTTGGGCTGCATGCATTTGATGTGTGGTGCTGAGATTCTTTGTGCTGGTGCTTGAAGTTGACACCATGAGCAAGATGGAGGAAAAGAAGATGGAAAGAAGGAAGGGGGTTTCCTCGTGAGTTTGATCAGCGATCTCCGGTGGTTCTTCAAGGGTAACGAAGGGTTTTTCTTCGCTGTTTGAGTCATTTTAGATGCAATTTTGTTTATGGTTTAGGGATCGACTACCCACTGCGAACAGATCAGATTCTATCCACCTGCTTGTGCGACTGTTTTCGGTTATCTAGAGCCCGAATTTGAGATGTCTATCTCCTAGAGATATTTAGATATTGTTCTTAGCTTTCCGTAGCCACCAAGAACACCTAATTCCGACGTACAGATCAAAAGTTATGGTATGATCTTCCCCGCTGTTCTGAATTCCTGACAAGAATGAACTGTCAAGTTACCTTTTAAATTATGATTATGATAATGGAAGATTCAGGGTTTCACCCAACTAGGTTATTGTAGAAATTTTTATAACCTTACCAGAATGATAAAGAACACCCTAATCGGAGTTGTAGATCAAAAGTTGTGATCTGTTCTTTACTACTATCCTTTTCATCTAGCCAGAATTTGTCTTGTACTTTCATCTACCTGTTAGCATTTTATTTTGGCCGATTTGGGAGATTTTATCAACTAGAATTTTGTAGATATGTTCGTTAAGTTTCTGTAGGATCTGGGCTCACCTCGTTTCAAGTCCCAGATCAATAGTTATGGCTTATTCCGTGCTGCTGTCCAGATTTGTTTCTGTGGTTGTGTTGTCTGTTTTCATAATAGGGTAAATGGCTATTTCTTGGGTGTTCGGGAGGGTGTTGTAGAATGTTACTGGTAGTGTTCTGTACCATGTTGTTCTTATTTCGAGTACTTACTTGTGTAGGCGAAGAGGCTTCAGGTTTAGGGGCACCGTCATTGCCTACTAACGCCGCATAGCCGAAGGCAAATACTTTGATGTTCTTATGATTAGTGAATGCTGAATGCTTGATGTTCGTATTGTGCTTTTCTGTGATCCATGAGAATATTCAAAGTTTATGTTCCTTTCTTATGTGTTATTTACATGTGTAGATATGATGTCTTTCATAATTCATATTTCAATACATGCATCCATTTTCATGTTCCTTCCACGGAGTGAATTATAAGACCCATCAATTCCGGTATGGGCACGTAAGACCCACCATTCCAATGTGGGTAGATTTGGACACCAGTATGAAAGCGTTCTTCATACTGAGTTTGGATCCGTATTTTGTTAAATGCGGGCTTAGGTGAACACCGACGGGTGTGTCACTAGCTATACCTGCGGTATAGGCATGTGTGCAGTCCATTCAATTCATTCAATCCATTCATTCCATTCATTCGTATATTCATTCGGTGTTATGTTCATATTTGTTGTATGTCCACTTATTCACTGTACTTGCTGAGTCTCGGACTCATTCTTGCTTTGTTTATTTTAGGTGATCGTTGATGATGGCTCTATTGGGAGGGAGTAGACACGCACTATTCGTTCGCTTCACCATATTCCATTTCAATAATAGGACTTGGTTCTATCCTTCATTCGTTAATTGATGAACTGTAATAAATTATGTTAGATGTGGTTGATAACCATCTCTATGTTATGGTTGATTAAGTACTACTTGTGATCTTCGATCCCCTTTTGATATACTTGCTTGAATTCATACTATATTCATGCCATGGTTCTATTAAATATTGATATCTTTATGTCATTAGATGATATATTATTCAAATTCTTCCGCTTTATGGTTGTATGTTAGATTATTTAGGTGACATCTTGGCTTCCAAATAGCCAGGGTGTTACAAGGCAGCTCCAAGTGATAAGCTACTTCTCCACGACGATTCAAAATATTGAACGGACCAACATACCGAGGGGCAAGCTTCCCTTTGGCATAAAACCTTTTTACACCTCTGAGTGGCGTAACTCGAAGATAAACAAAATTCTCTGGTTCAAAGCTGAGATCACGACGACGGTTATCAGCATAACTCTTTTGCCTCGACTGAGCTATCTTTAACCTTTCTCTGATCATAGACACTTGTTCTTATGCTTCTAGAATAATATCTGGCCCAAAAACCAGACGTTCAGCTGTTTCTAACCAATTCAACGGGGTTCTGCAGGCACGGCCATACAAAGCTTCAAACTATGATATTTGTAGACTAGCTTGATAACTGTTGTTGTACGAGAATTCTACATACGGCAAACTCTTATCCCAACTGGTAGCATTAGCTAGAGCACAGATCGCAACATATCTCCCAATATTTGATTAACTCTATCGGTCTGTCCATCTGTCTAAGGATGATAAGCAGTACTAAAATTCAGATGAGTCCCTAAGGCTTCATGCAAACTCTGCCAAAAACGAGAGGTGAACTGAGATCCTCGATCTGACACTATCTTCTTAGGCACGCAAACTGACAATCCTTGACATATATAACTCTGCAAGGCAATCTCCTGAGTATGTGGTTTTGACTGGCAAAAATGGGCAACTTTAGTCAAACGACCAACTGTCACCCAGATTGAATCGCAACCCGATTGAGTCCTGGGTAAACCGGTAATGAAATCCATTCCAATCTCTTCACACTTTCACTCTAGAATCTTCAGAGGTTGCAACAGACCTACTGGTCTCTGATGTTCTGCTTTTACTTTCTGACACACGTCACACAAGGCGACGAACTCTGTGACTTCTCGCTTCAAATTTGGCCACCAAAACTTATTTTTAACATCCTGATACATCTTAGTACTACCAGGGTGAATCAAATACTTTGAATCATGGGTTTTCTTCAAAATTAGCTGTCTCAAACCATCAACATCTGGTATGCAGATACGTCCATTAATCCACAGTATACCTTGATCATCTGTGGTGAAGTCTTTGAATTTTCCTTTTGCCATTTTGAGCTTGATGTCTGAAAATATCGGATCCTTCAGTTGAGCTTCACGAATCTGTTTCTCCAAAGTAGACTGCACTTCAAGATTGGCTACAAATCCTATAGATACAACTTCTAGATTCAGCTTCTGAAATTCCCCTCGAAGTTCTGAACAAACCTCTTTTACTTCCACAACATTGCAGTATCTCTTACGACTTAAAGCATCTGCAACTACATTGGCTTTACTAGGATGGTAATAGATTCCAAGATTATAATCCTTTATTAACTCCAACCATCTTCTCTGTCTCATGTTCAAATCGGACTTAGTGAAAATATACTTCAGGCTCTTATGATCTGTATAAACTTCACAGCGATTACCAATGAGGTAATGACGCCAAATCTTCAAAGCATGCACTACGGCAGCTAGTTCCAGATCATAGGTAGGATAATGCTCTTCATGAGGCCTTAATTGCCTTGACGCATAAGCGACAGCTCTTCCTTCTTGCATTAGGACAAATCCTAATCTTTGACGCGAAGCATCACAATAGATATCAAAATCCTTGCGAATATCTAGCAAAATCAGCACTGGGGCTGAAGTCAAACGCTTCTTCAATTCATGGAAACTTTCTTCACAAGCTGGGGTCTAAGTGAACTTTTTCTCCTTCAACAACTGCGTAAGAGGCTTAGCAATCGTTGAGAATCTTTTGATGAAACGGTGATAATATCCTGCCATTCCCAAGAAACTACGAATCTGAGTAACAGTCTTGGGCTGTTCCCAATGCAATACTGTTTTAACTTTACCGGGGTCAACTGCTACTCCCTCGGCTGTCATCACATGATCAAGGAAATCCACTTTCTTTTTCCAAAAATCACACTTACTAAACTTAGCATATAACTGATGCTCTCTCAGTTTCTCTAGAATTAATCTCAAATGTTCAAACATGTTCTTCCTCCGACTTGGAGTAAACCAAGATGTCATCGATGAACACAACTACAAACTTATCCAAATATTCCATGAATACTTTATTCATCATGTTCATGAAATAGGCAGGGGCATTAGTCAGACCAAAAGACATGACTAAGAATTCATAATGTTCGTACCGCACTGAAAAAACGGTCTTTGGTATATCCTTAGGACAAATCTTCAACTGATGGTAACCTGATCGTAGGTCGATCTTTGATAACACTCCGGCTCCCTTCATTTGATCAAACAAATCATCAATTCGAGGTAATGGGTACTTGTTCTTGATGGTGACTTCGTTGAGACATTGATAATTGATGCACATTCTCATACTTCCATCTTTCTTCCTGACAAACAAAACTGGTGCTCCCCATGGCGATGAACTAGGTCTCACAAAACCTTTCTCCAAAAGTTCTTCTATCTGCTTCTTCATTTCCACTAACTCATCGGCTGGCATCCGATAGTATCTCTTAGAAATCGGTGCTGTTCCTGGCACTAGATCGATAACAAACTCGATGTCACGGTCTGGTGGCATTCCTGGTAACTCTTCCAGAAATACATCTGGATATTCTCTGACAATAGACATATTTTCTAAAGCAACTGTGTTCAGGCTATTGACTAACAGATGTCCATCACGCACTGAGGTAGCTAGAAACTCTACCTTGTTTCCCGTGGTATCCTCGATTGTCACGGCTCTTCTGCCACAATCTAGCACAGCTTTGTGCTTTGATAACCAATCCATGCCAAGAATGACATCTAAGGTCTGGGTGTCTAGAACGATAAGATTGGCTCGAAACTCAACTCCAGCTATGTGTAACTTAGCTCCTAAACAACCCACTTTAAAACTTATCTCTGCTCCAGGCGACTGGACTAACAGAGTATGCTTAAGACGCATAACTTTCAAGTTATTCTTAGTTGCAAAAACTCCAGAAATAAATGAATACAAAGCTCCAGAATCAAACAAAACTGATGCAGGCACTGAGTTTACTAGAAACTTATCGAGTACGACGTCCGGGGCTTCCTGAGCTCCTTCCAGAGTAACGTGGTTGACACGACTTCTGACCCCAGACTGAGGTACTCATCCTGGTTTACTGGTACCTTGAGAAACTCCTTGATTGTTTTGTGCTGGTGTCTTGGTGGGTGTAGCTCCAAGATTGAAGCGGACTGGAGTGATTGTTCCCTTCTGCGGACAATGGTGTTGATAGCAAGATTTGGCATCTATAATGGTCATTGCAGTGCTGATTGGTCTAACGATAAGAACTTAAAGCTACCATTGATTCAGCTAATATTCAGTTTGAATCGGAAGGCAGAAATGGCTTCAAAGACCTCCTGAGAGGTCCTAGAGGACCTCTTCAAAGACCTCCTGGGAGGTCCTAGCTTCAAAGACCTCCTGAGAGGTCCTGGATGACCTCTACAAAGACCTCCTGGGAGGTCTTGGAGAGTGTTCTTTGCAAAACAAGAGGTCCTAGCTCAAAAAGGTGGTTTTGAGCGACATCTACAAAGACCTCCTAGGAGGTCGAGAGGGTGGCCTTTGCAAAGGGATTTTTTGGCCCAAAATGTGGTCTTTGCAAAGCGACAGGTCATGAGGACAAGGAAAAGCGCGGCCAGGACCTCCTCAGGATCACTCACGTGGCTTCATTGGAGCCGCCCAGGACCTCCTCAGGAGCGCCCACGCGCCTTCATTAGAGCCGCCCAGGACCTCCTCAGGAGCACTCACACGCCTTCATCAGAGCCGCCCAGGATCTCCTCAGGAGCGCTACGCGATTCCATCAAGGCCGCTCAGGATCTCCTTAGGAGCATTCACGTGGCTTCATCGGAGCCGCCCAGGACCTCCTCCAGAGTGCTACGCGGTTTCATCAGGGCCGCTCAAGACCTCCTCCGGAGGTCCTGCATGGCTTCATCAGGACTTTCCGCGAAGAACTCAAGACCTTCCACGAGGACCTCCTCAAAGCCTCCCATGCGGATCTCCCACGAGGACCTCCTCAGGACTTTCCGCGAGGACTTCCTCAAGACCTTCCGCGAGGACCTCCTCAGGACCTCTCATGAAGACCTCCCACCAAGCATCCAGGACCTCCCTCCAGGAACTCCTCGAGGGAACTTACATGATTGAATAGGAAATATTTATCAGTTATAGAAAGTTTGGAGATCGGGTGGTATAACCGAATCATATCTGTGAATCTTATTCGGTTTTAGGAGTCATGATCTCTTACGGCTAAGACCTGCCGCCCTTTAAATAGAAGAGGGTCATGGCTGATTGAAATCATCACCAATCGATCAATACAATTTGTATCTACTATTTGTTCTACTATAGCTTCCCTGTAGTCCTATTTTCTTTTCTATCTTTTCTGCTTTCCTAGCCAGGTTCAAGGACCTTGTCAGGACACCGCTGCCACCTCAACACCACGACTAGCTCCGCCTAGGTGTTGTGCGCTGTGGTTCTCGGCCAGGTTGAATCCTAACGTCGCTTGGGTTCAATTTTGCTGATATTCATAAAGTCGTGTGTTGGTGCTTCTTCGTGTCGTATCTTTGCGCCAACACAAATTGGCGACTCCGCTGGGGAATCGATCTATTCTCCGACCATGGCAAAAGATGGTTCTACAGTCGATTCTATGAACATCATTACACCTACACTTGAGAATCTACCCAAGGAGTACCGTCAGAATACGAGAAGCGTAAATTGGAATTCGACAAGTCGATGTTGTCGTGCTTCTAGAAGACAAGGCAAGGTGTCATTAAGAAAGAGGGTGAACTGTCATCTATTTACATCAAGCCCGAGGTAACTCCCACTGTGAGTAACACATCTCTTACTGAAGAGCAAGTTGCTTTGATGATTGATCAGCAAGTAGGTGCTACTGTATCTAATACCTTGGATAGGTTGCTATCTAGTCGTCTTAAGGCTATGGGTCTTGAAGTGCAAGGTGAAAAAAATCTGAAACGACCCATTTTGCCTCATGCTAATGCTTACAATGTTAGCAATGATAGCAGCGTTCAGCATGGTTCCTTGCTTGTCAACACATCGGCAGCCAATATACCATTTAGAGTCATCCCGCAGGGTATGCCGGTGCAACAATGTGTTAAGTTCGGTTGGTCACAGTGCATCATCGCATGCTATTCCAAATATTGTTATACTCGAATCTGCAGCCCTTGTGCCTTCATCATATACAGATGCTAATATGGTCAATTCGGGTGCACCTAATGTTGGCGATTATACTAGTATGGGAGAAAATTCAGCAAATTTGCAAACACCTTTATACCGCACTGTAGCATATAGTACACCTCCCATACCTCCTCAAGGTTCAGGCGTTGCATATGGACCATTGCCACCACGATCATTTAACGATTCTTTACAACATATATCACATGCACAGTCGAACCAAGCTCGACAGTATACTTATGACACTCCACAACCTAATGCTTTTAGGCCACAACAACCGGTCAATGAGACACCTAATCGGCCTACGGCCGAGACATATGTTGGGCCTGAAAATATTAGAGAACAAGTAGCTAGTATGTTTAGAGAGACATTCGGGGTAGAGCCTAAAGGAAGATTACGTGCATATCAAAGACCATACCCCGATATTTATGATACTGTGCAATATCCTAGAGGATTTAGAGTGCCTGAATTTGCTAAGTTTACTAGGGATGATGATAAATCCACATTAGAACATATAGGTCAATTTATTGTACAATGTGGTGAAGCTAGTGCTAGCGATACTTTAAAGTTAAGGTTATTTCCTTTATCTTTATCTGGCACTGCATTCAATTAGTTTACTTTACTTGCGCCTAACTCTGTTCATACATGGTCCCAGTTAGAGCAAAAATTCCATGAATATTTCTATACTGGTGGCACTGAGTTAAGGTTGTCGCATTTAACATCGGTTAGAAAAAATACAATGAACCTATTGCTGATTACATCAGAAGGTTTAGAGAAACAAGAAACCGGTGTTGTAATCTAATAATTTCTGATAGAGACCTAGCTGATCTAGCCTATTCTAGTTTACTTTCTCACTTGAAAGAGAAGCTAGAAAGCCATGATTTCCTAGATGTTAGCCAAGTGCTACAAAAAGCTCTGGCACAAGAGAGCCAAGCTAAAGAGTCCAGAAATTTTCAGAGGTCAAGTGATAAAGTAAGAGTCGATCATCCTAGTGTTCATATGCTTGAGTATGAATCTGAAAATTCGGACGACGATGATATTGATGTATGTGTGGCCGAATGGGATTGGTCCTCAAAATCTAAACTATTTGTTTGCTTAGCTTTAAAGCCGGTTCCACAAAAGAATCGACAAGCAGAAATTAAGTACACTTTTGATATCGCTAAATGTGATAGGATCTTTGATTATTTGCTACAAGAGAAGCAAATTAAGTTGCCTAACAATCATGTTATACCTACACCTGAAGAGTTAAAAAGGCGTGTATATTGTAAATGGCATAATTCTTATTCTCATGCCACTAATGATTGCAATGTTTTTTGTCGACAGGTTCAATCGGCCATTAATGAAGGACGATTGAAATTTGCTGAAAGTCTGAAAATGTAGCTAGACCACAACCCCTTTCTTGTCAATGTGATTGACTTTGAGAATAAGAAAGTGCTGGTTCGGCCATCTCAGGCCGAGTCTACTAAGGGCAAGAATGTGGTGATAATAGACGAGAGGGGCACAGGAACATCAGATTCTGGGGCTATGCAAAGTGTTAGGCCAAAGATGATCAGACCGAAAAGCCCGGAAGTTGAGCATTCGAAGGTTAATAAAGGTAGGGACAAGACCATAAAAAAGGTTCAAAAGCCGAAGCCCACATTTGAAGCGCTTCTGGCTAAATATGAGGATGGTAAGGCTGGCCGCAAGGTCGCTAGTCGGCCAAGTAATTTCAAGCGACCGAGATCATTTACAAAGCAAGAATTTGATGGTCGAGGTCATCATCGAGAGGACTTCCATGCAGCAGCGCCATGTCCTCCTTTTGGGCCGCCAATGCCCATCCCATGGGGTCCTCCTCCTGTTGGTTTTCCTCCTTGTTCCCCGTGGGGCTGGTGTGGTCCATGGATGCCGCCTCCAATGCCTTTTGGACCATTCCATCCGGGTTGGACAGCACCAAGAAGGCATGTGTTTGATAGGTTATCACGTCCTAATAATGATTGTTTTGATCAAAGAAATCGGTCTTACGATGGAAGAGATGATAAAGTGATGAAGAAGGTGTATCATGTCAAGAGTAATGGTAATTTGGGTGAAAAGTCAGATTTGAATTCAAAGATAGAAGAGATGATTATCAAGAAGGAGAAGCAAAAGCGTTCAAGAATCTGTTGTTACAAGTATTAGCAATGGGAAGTACACGGCAGCAACCACGGTACATTGTTCGTGATACGAAAGCAAAGAAGACGTCTACGTAGCCATGAACAAGATCCGTAGCTACAAAGTGCCCATGGATGTCGATTCGGCTACAATTGCGGCTCTGATGGCAGTGAGAGCAAACTACATCGTCTTGATTTTGAAGCACCAAAAACAGTGGGGAAAGTTGTAACATCCCAAATATATAAACAGGTGTGTGTTTCAAATGTAAGAAACTGTGTAGAAATTAAAACTTTTTCTCACATCTTGAAACTCTTGAACTCACCTATAATTCTTGTCCAAGAGTTGTGGAATCCAAAAACACAAAGCTCTTGTTGACAAAAGTCGAACTCATTTTTCACTTATCACAAATCTTGTGCCAAAACATGGGAAAACATTTTCCTTGGTCCTAGAGATGTTGTGGGACCCTCTGAAAAATATCATAAGTTGTAAAACTTGTTTGATAATTTTGGAGGTAAAACAAACCCTAGAACAGCCTTAATAAATTTCCTGAGGAAAATGCAGTGCATAAAACCTCTGGAAATTTTATGTAAGGTTAATCCCAAAGTCAAAAAGCTCCAGTTAAAATTTTATAAATTTTGGAGTTGGTTTGCTACCTCAATTAAATCCTCAAAGTCTCAGCTGTTAAAATTTGAACTCAAACCATGCACTGTTCCTTGGGCTTGAGCCGCATTCCAAAACTGATCAAACCCAACCACTTACTCGGCTCACGGACCTCCTTTCCACCTTGTTGAGGTCGTTGAGTTGGATTCAGATCCAAAGGCCACGACCTCCTCCCAAACCAGCCCTATCCAAACCTCCCACCTTGTTGAGGTCGTAGCTGTTGGATCAGATCCAACAGCCCACGACCTCCCCTCGATATCTAGCGCACATGACCTCCCCGCTTCATGTGCTATGCGCCGTTGGATTAAAAATCCACGGCCACGACCTCCCTTTGCATCGTGCGCAGCAAACCTCCCACCCGCGTGAGGTCGTAGCCGTTAGATGGAGATCTAGCACCCACGACCTCCCTTGTTCTCTCCTTGCTATTGGATCTCGTTTCAGCTTGAGATCGTGGCCGTTGGACCATCCCTTTTAAGCCTTTAGATTTAGATCGTGCGGTCTCTGTCTATTGGGCCGTTCGGACCACTCCTGTGTGCCTTTAGATCTAAATCTAAAGGCCATGACCTCCTTTGAGCTACAGCTAATGGCTAGACCTCCTCATTTGATCGTGCCGTTGGAGGTAAATCCATGACAACGACCTCCTTTGTGTCATGCGACTTGACTCGGGACCTCCCCATTGTTGTCGCCCTTGGATTGAGATCCAAAGGCCATGACCTCCACATCCTTGGCTGTGTCGCACGCTGCGGTTAAGTCCTCCCCATCTGGTCCTTGCCCTTGGATTTAGATCCGAAGGTCAGGACCTCCTATCCCCTTATCGCGCATGACCTCCCTGTTCCTTTCGCAACCGTGCGATGTAGATCGTATGGCTCAGACCTCCCTTTTCTCCTTGAGACCTTACCATTTCAAATCGCATCCGAGGATCAGGACCTCCCCAGTCCTGATCCAAGGGTTGTGACCTCCTCCCATTCACTTAACCTTACCGCTTCAAAATCACAATCGGAGGGTCATGACCTCCCCAGGTTCTTATCCAATGGTTGGGAGGCATGCCTGTTCTTCTCCTAGCTCTGGGCGCATGCCATGGCGATAGTAGGTCATGGCATGTCTTGTCCAACGGCGTACTGTCTTGCATTTAATGCATGTCAGCACTTTCCGCTCCTAGTCCATGCCCTAGGCCATGCTCTGACCTACCTACCCTGTCACCTCCATGTCCTATCCAAGCCATGGACCGCGCATGGGCTAAGCTCACCATGAGCTTAACCCGTGGCTCATGACCTCTTTTGCCCTAGCTATAAGACCTCTCCACTACCTTCATTGGCTTCTTTTCCACACCTCACCATTTTGCTCTCGGTTCTGTGGAGCTCAAACCACCCTAAGCTCTCTTGGCCGCCATTGTCGAAGCTTGGAGCTCCTTGGTGGCAGTGCTCCTGTGGCTCCCTCTCTGGACCTCTGCTCTATTTTGCTCCTCTTAACTTCCTGGAGTTAAACCCTAACTTGACTTTGGGTTGACCTCTTCAGAAGGAGCTAAAATGGTGGAGCTTTGGCCGTGGAGCACATTTCTTCTCCAGCGCCGGTCCTCCTCTCCTCCAACCTCCTCAGCTCCGCCACGACCTCCAGGTAACCTCCTGGTAGTCATTTTAGAGCTTGGCACACGCTTGTATGAACGCTGCGGAGCTCATTATCGCTGTTTGTGTTTTTGGCCGTGTTGGTCACCTTGCTCCTCTCCGGCTCGTCGGCGTTTTAGGCCGCCGCCGCCGTCGAGAGTGGGTCCACTGGGTGCGCAAGGCTATTGCACACTCAGTGGTGCCCTTGGATGTCGCCGGCGAGGTCTGCATCGCCGGCGAGGACCACCTCGTTCTTCGGGGTCTTTGTCGGACAAAAGCAGTGCTGTTGTCGGTTTAGGACAAAGATCCTCCTCTTCAATGCCTCAATCATTGTTAATCATGGGGTTAGCCTTTAATGCCCTAGATCCTGCCCCCTGGTCGCGTATTTAAAGCCCGTGCGCCTGGTCTCCCCGCGCGCGCATCGCTCTGGGACCTCTTTGCCCAAGGACCACCCCGTGGACTTTTGGCAAAGACCTCCCCCTCGTGGTCCTCTTTGCAAAATATCACCCCTGGTCTTTTGTAAGGACAACCTCCAGGACCTCCCTCCTTGCGATCTTGACTGCTAGGACCTCCTCGTGTGAGATCTTAGCCGTTGAGGTCCTCCTTGTGTGGATCTCCTCCGCGTAGGACCTCCCTCGTAAGTCCTCACCATGTAGGACCTCTTCGAGGTCATCTCAACCATTTATGTCCTCCCCGAGTTGATCTTAGCCGTTTAGGTTCTCCCTCAGACAATCTAAACCATTAAAGTCCTCCCTTGGAAAATCTAGACCGTCCAGGACCTCCCTCGAGAGGTCTTGACCGTGTAGATCTTCTTTGGAGAGATCTTGATCGTTTAGACCTTCCTTTGGAAGATCTCAGCCGCTCAGGTCCTCCCTCGCTAGATCTGGACCGTCCCGGTCCTCCCCTTGGTTGTCTTGGTCCGTTGGATTCAGCATCAACGGCCACGACCTCCTTTCCAGTTAGCGCGCACTGCTGGGAGGACATGGACCGTTGGATCAATGATCAACGACCCATATTCTCTGGACTCGCACAAAGCGCTGGCGTTTACCTCGCAAGGTCTTGGGCCATCTGATTTAACATCAACGGCTCATGTCCTCCCCATTGTTTTGGTTTTAGAATTCGAGAGAGCTCTTTTGATAAAGCTGAAAAAGGTAATAACTTCAAAATTGCATATCTCTTTCAATTTAAATCTAAATAAGGTGATTCCAATTTGGTTAGCTCTGGTTTGACCTGGGCTCTAATCTAAAATTGGTTATGAGCTCAGTTCGGCCCCAGAAAATGGAATTGTTAAATAGGTTTCAAAACTAACTTTAATTGTTACATTAGAAATTCATATAACTTGCAAAATGCATAAGTAATTCTCTAGAGCTCATTTTTGAGTGGATCCAACTTTGTTGGCTTCCTCTATTAGTGAACTAAATGTTAGCATAGGATTTAGGCATGTCACTATTTTCAAAAGATTTGTGGGTGCAAATTAGTTGTGCTCATTTTCATGTCTTTGAAAAATCATAAAACATGCATAATAGCTCCAAATGAGGTGAACTCAATTGTGTTATTCATCTCATGAGGTGCTTGTTTTACTGTAAAAATCTCAGTTGCACCACTTTTCCAGAAAATGTTGCCAAACAATTAAATTATGTGAATAGTAGCAGTTTTGATTTTTAGGGCTGAGCAGATTTGTTTTGCTCATATCTTTTGCATTGAGAATCCAAATCAATTGGTTCTTATTTGTAAATTCCCTAAAAATGATCCTCTTGCTGCTGTAAAAATTTCAGAGCTTTTGGAGTTTGTTTGCTGTGCTGTCCTTTTGATTTTCCTCGTTCTTATCGGTTCTTTTTAAGCTTTTTAGTTGGGTGCCGACAAGTGCGTTGATCTTGAGAGTGTTTCTCTGCAGCAGGTTGATTAACTCCAGCAAGGCAAGCAGTTTGATCATATCCTATTATTGTCCCATTACTTTAAAGTTAATATTTTGTTTAACTTGTATGTATGCATGCTTTTGTGTCAAAGTAATTTATCGGTTAGAGGTAGCTATTCCTATTGCATGGTTGCCTTTAAATTGTTATCCCTACCACAAACCATAGGTTAATAACATCGCTGATGAATTAGAGCCCGTGATTTAATTATGCTCTTTTATTTGTCTTTACGGTGTCATGCTTAGCAATGCTTAGATAATGGTAGAAATGGGCGGTTGTCGACATTATGTCAATGACCTTGATCACACAAAAACTATTATTCCATTATGTCCATCTTGTGCTTGTTACTTTGTAAATAAACAAAAATGAAAACAAAATTGTTATTGACTTGGGCACAATGGATGTTGGTGTGATTTGTTGGGTGTGAACGGAATGGTGCCTAAGTCCCTAAGGACCGAGTTACTTGCGCCATTGATCCAAGCACTTTTGCGTGCTAACCACACGAGGGGGATATGGGACCTCTCTTGACTAAGTACTTTGGGAGGTGTTAATTATGAGCTGGTCGGTGGGTGTGTTAAAAATAAAATGTGTGTGTGTGGTGTGGGGAGGGAGCATTAGCAGACCAGCTAGGCTGTCTAATGTGTCCTTATCCCTGTGGGAGGCGGCTCTTAATTAGCATCGTCCTTTGGAAATGTCTCGTAGGACTTAACCGTGCCGGCATACCAAAGGAAGTGTGCTTAATCATGTGGCGAAAAGGCGGTCTAGCGTGTGGGTACATTGGTACACCCCTGCAGGGTTAAAACTATTTGAATAGCCTCGTCCTAGGTTATGGACACGCTTGGTAATTTCCCATAAGAACTAGACTACAACATTTAATTAAAACTTGATGGGTTGGTATGAATGGATGTTCATACTATTGTTGTGGTGGCTATTGGGTTAGTCACTTCCAGGTTTGTTGTTGTCATCTATCTATTGTTATTATGTTACTTGTCTCGTGGTTACTTGCAAATTAAAAGTGAATTGCAAAACTGCTTTGAATCTAGTTAAATATTACAAATGAAAACTTGCTTCATGCTAAAATAAATCCAAAGCCTCCTCCACTTAAATAAAGCTTGCATGTAGTTAACTATAGTTCTATTATACTACACGTCGGTCTTATGAGTACATTTTGTACTCATTTGCTTTGCTTAATAACTTTGTTGCAGAGGAAGAAGGTGAGCCCCAAGGGCTTCACCCTTGCAGATGTGCTTCGGGTTTGACGACTAGCTTGGCGGTCCGGTTGGTTGCCTTGTGGGTTAAGGCACACTGATTGGCTTTTGTTATGGCCATCTTATGGCACTTTTGCTTCCGCTGTTTATTTTAGTTGGTATTTGTTGTTTGGCCTGTTGGCCTCTCCGTTTGTAATAACTCTCTCTATATTATGTATGTCTTTTATTCTAATTCGTGCTTGGTTCTATGTCTTGTATGAACTTGATGCATGATTTTGTAAAGAGGTGTGTATACTGCATTTCTGGGAAGTATACATATCTCGAAGACACGGGTTATTATGTTTGTGATGCTAGGGTCAATGGATGACTAAGTATTACAAGCCTAATAAACCGGGGTCCTCACAAAAGTTAAGGGAAAAATATCTTTACTGCCGGGGACAAAGCCACAGCCCCGTTGGTGTCCTCTCGGTCTTTCTCATTCCCAAAAAAGAAGGTTGCAGCGGCTACGCATGCAAGAACTTAGAGAGGCTAGAGTAGAGAAGGTAAGAGACGAAATATTTAATGAAATAAAGCCTATGATGCCTGTCCAAAGAGAGTGGAGGGTAAAGTCGGTTGAAACACCAGTTCAGGCACCTGATGATGATGAGGATGATTTGCTGGATTATGAGGGATCTCCAATGAGTAAAGATGATACTCCGCCTCGTGAAGGTATGGATATTAATATGGTGTTTACATTGCCTTCGGAGTTTCAGGTTGCTAGTGAGGAGGTTGCCCAGTTATGTCTTGGCCCTAAAGAAACTATTTTTGAGAAGCCCGAGGAATCGAGCCGACATTTGAAACCATTATATGTTAGGGGGCATATCAATGGTAGGCCAATTTCTAAGATGTTAGTTGATGGTGGGGCTGCCGTAAACTTGATGTCGTATTCAGTTTTCAAGAAATTAGGGCAGGAGGACAGCGAGCTTATGAAGACTAATTTGATGCTTAATGGTTTCACGGGTGAGTCTCACGGAGGCCAAGGGTGTCATCTCTATGGAACTTCTGTTGGGAGCAAGACTCTACTTACGGTCTTCTTCGTCATCAACGTGCAAGGAAACTATAGTCGTAGGGGTGGCGGCAGGGGGGGTGCCCG
The DNA here is from genome assembly GCA_036346405.1 of Phyllostachys edulis. Lineage (NCBI taxonomy): Eukaryota > Viridiplantae > Streptophyta > Magnoliopsida > Poales > Poaceae > Phyllostachys > Phyllostachys edulis. Next base: position 36,832 of record JAYEVD010000825.1, read on the forward strand.
TGGTGCACGGGCACCCCCAAAAAAAATTGTAATTTTTTTTTATTATCCATATCCAGACAAGTCAATTTTGAAACAAGTTAATATACTTACCAACCCCCTCACCTAGAAAAGTAGTCACAATCTAGAGACACTGCAAGAGCAAGAGCCACAACCCTTTTCGGTAAAGTCAGCTGGCGACCGTGTAGTTCTTCGATCTGGAAGCTGACGTGAATTTGAAATCAGCGTAAAGAGCAGTTAAGTGGGCAAGGCAGGCACAGATACATTGAGGCAGATGCGTTAGTGTGTGTAAAGTGAGAGCACTTACATCTGCAATGAGACCAAATTTACGGCTTTGTCCAGCATCACCAAATCGAATTGCATACTAGCCAGTATCCGTGAAGAGCTGCGGTGAGCACAAAACCAAAAATATGTTCATCAGTCCTTAGTTCCTTACTCGTTACTCATCGGTCCCATTTTTCTAGAAACAGAGGGAGCTGCGGTGAGCATAAAACCATTTTTTTTAAATGATGTTAACTAGGCCATATTCAATCAACAAGCGCAACATAGAACAAATCTTAAGAGACAATATGAACATTCAGTCCAGAGTATGGCAGCGCCTCCTTGCTTCTCCTCCTCCGGGACCTCCGCTAGTCCACTGCCGCTGTGGACGCTCTTCTCTGGGATCCGGGATTGGATATTTGTATTTGGAGGAGCTGGGGAGGGGGGCGGCGCAGGTGGGCTAGCGGCTAGGGCGCTAGGCCACAGAGAATCTTGAGTGCCGGCATCGGGCTAAGCGGGCTACCGGCGTGGCGGAGGCTGGCCGGCGGGTGTGAGGCAGAGGGAACAAGGAGCCTAGGCAGGACGTGGCTTCATTTCTGATTGGATATTTGGATTTGGGGAGCTGGGGGGAGGGCAGCCTTGGTGGGCTAGGGCTAGGGCGTTAGGCCGCAGAGGGAGGAGCACCGAGAGACTGGCCAAAGTGAGGCGGCCGACGGCAGGAGGGAGCTAGGTGCTCAGGCCAGAGGTTCTGATTTCCCTCAAAGCAAGAGATGAAGAGAATTAGAGAAGGAACCTTGTTTTATACACAGGAGCCGATGCTTAGTAGAAAGTTGTGCCGATGGTTGCATATGTTTTATACACTACACAGAAAATAGCAATGGTCAATGGATGGAGTAAAGCTTCAGGATTGCATTTGATCATAAGTTCAGAACAACTTTTGTAGTTTATACACAACCAATTTAATTATCAAATGCCATTATGCCATCAATCTGTCTGTTCTTGAATGCCTCTTGACTCCTGTGATTTGTATATGTTGGGCAAGTTGAACTTGTGAAATTACTAATATGTCATATAAGTTTTTTTTTATTTTTGAAGTGTGCACCTCCATCATAAAATTCCTGGCTCCGCCACTGCCAGTCACCGTACACTGCAAACTCCGCTTATAAAGTCTTTTAGCGAGCTTTAAAAATGTTTTGCAGCAAGCAACGCTAGAAGTCAAGAGCGTCCCTAAAATGTAAGTTTTTCGTTTGATCAGCGATACAAAAAAAATGTTGGACAGTGAATCATTTGTGACGAAGAGGGATACAACATCTTGTAATGGATTGCGTGGTGACCAAGCAAGTTTGGTATGAAATTCTTTCTATATCATACAATTGTTTGCTCACACCGGATGGGGCTGTCCTGTCAGCTTGACGGACTGGTGAAATGATTCAAGAAAGTAAGTTTTTTCGAAACATAGAAAAGGATATGACAAGCTGACAATTTTAATCATGTGGCAGCTGTGAAAGAAGAGGAATTTCATAGTCTTTAATAATAAATCTTGTACCTTGTAAGACATGGCGGAGTGATCAAACATGAAGACATGTTATGGACTGGGATAGGAGCGGCATGTTTGAGTTTACGGCTCATGTAGTGTCGTTTTAGACTACATATTTTTTCTTTTCAGATTTTTATGTTAGTGGATGCCCTAATGTAAGTATCAGATCATTGTAAGAGGCCATTGTAAGACTTTGGCGAGTAACTTAAAGCATCGTGTCATTGTTGTAGACATTTTCTTAGATCATTATTTCTTTTTAATGAATTAATGAACGGTGTCTGAAAAAGTTACTGTGGAGAGAAGTTTACGTGAAAGACCGGGCTTTTGCTGGACGACACGGTCAGAGTCTCAACACGAGAGCGTGCGAGCTCGCGCGGTGCCAGGTTTTCAGTGATTTCACGCCGCAGTTGACCTGACCATGTGCTCGGGTTAGCCGGTTAGGTACGTGGAGGCGGCGGCGGCATTAGGAAGACGTCGATATTTTTGGAGAGCCGTCAGCAAGGTAATAATCAGAGTGGACCCGCGGAATTAATGTATATATAAGCTCACGCATGGTTTGGGTGTATCGCCGAATTTGGATCCTCTGCATTGAAACTATCAATGCAGAGGATCTACAGTACATAGTATTAGATAGCGATCGTCATCATCCGATCAAAAATCGTAGGTCGAAAGTAATAGCTACAATTTTTTTTTTTGCTTCCGTGCATAGTTTACTAGTGATATAGTATTGCTATAGTATGCTGTGGGGTCCTGTTTGTGCGCTCACAAAAAAACTATTTGCATAGTGCGCTTCTGCGGTAATACAGATGATTTCCCATTTAGTCAGAAGATCCCCCGCTTCTATTCCTCGTCCACTTCATCCCTCATAGTCCTCCATCTTTTTTTAACAAGGATAAACCCAGCTTTTATAAAAAGCTAATCAACATATTACAGTCAATGTCATAACCGAAAGAAAGACAAAAGCTGGGGACACCAGCTGAACTAGACAAACTAGGGAAAGCTAGAAACTGAAACACTCCCCAACATCTGAACAAAATATCCAAAAAGGATAGCAACTGTAGAGCACTGGAAGCAAGTCTTACAGAAAACAAACAAACTACACCCAGCAAAATACATCATCCAAACTAAATTTGACTTGAAGTACAAAAGATCTTCATCCAGTCCCCCAAGTGCTTTAGTTGATGATCAAGCTTTCGCCGGTCAATGCTTGTAAGGAGGGGAAGCCATCTCTACAAGCAAGATATGAGTTTGAACATGACTTCAATTGGAAATTTAGGAAAAATCCTTTCAATAGCCTCCTTGTTTCTAATATTCCAAAGAGTCCAGGCAAGAGCTGCAAAACTGAGAAGACCAAAGTTATAGTCAGTAGCACCTCTGTTATCGAGCCACCCTAAATGCAGGTCATCAATAGAATCAGGAATTATATCCCAAAGAAACGCTTCTTTGATACAACACCAAGCAAATCTTGTCAAAACACAATGAAAAAGCACATGATCAGAATCCTCAATTACACCTCACAGAACACAATTAACATCACCCTTCCAACCTCTTAAGCTCATTTTGCTTAGGCTGTCTGAATCGGTCATGTCCGAATCACGATTCGTGGTAAACCTGCCAAAGAACAATTTTAACTTTCAAAGGAATTTTGCTCCTCTAAAGTCTCTATAACTTCCAGCTAATCAACCCCCCAAAAGCAATATGACTATATAAAGACTTGACCGAAAAATGCCCAGAAGAATGTAAACACCAATTCAAACTATCACTTCTCTCTATTAACGTCACTTTGTTCAACAAACTTTTCAGGCCATCCCACTGAAGAATTTCCTCACTCCCAAAACTTCTTGTAAACTGAATATTCCAAACCCTATCTAACCAGCAGTTAGCAACAACAATCTTAGGATCCTCACAAATCCTGAAGAGTTTATCAAATCTGATTTTCAATGGGCAGTAGTCAATGCACACATCTTCCCAAAAATAGATAAACTTGCCATCTCCCAAAATGTGACTCACCACCCCACTTGAACAAATGTTTCACTTTATGCAGGTTATTTCAGAATTGAGACCCTTTATTGAACTTAGACACCCAAAAAATCTTTGTTTGGAAAATACTTAGCTTTTAAGATTCTAAACCACAATTCATCCTTAGCTAACCCAATTCTCCATAACCACGTGCTTAACAAACAGACATTAAAGAGTATAGTATTAAGCACCTCTAAACCACCATAATCTTTTGGTCGACATACCGTATTCCAATTGACCATATGATATTTAAATTTCTCGCTAACCCCTCTCCAAAAGAATCTCGACACGATAGAATCCATTTTCTTGTGAATCTCCTCACTCAACCTATAGAACCCCATTATATAAGTAGGAATCTTTGCTAAGACAAGCATTGACCAAAACCAGTCTACCACCTGACGATAACAGGTTGCTCTTCCAAGACCCCAATCTATTTTCAAGTTTGCCAATAATCTTTTCTGCTACTTTCTTCTTGACAACTTTATCTCCAATAGGGATCCCCAAATAGGTCAAAGGAAATTGACCTAGTTTACGGTTTAAACTATTAGCCACTTTTTGAGCTTCTTCATTGTCCACCCCAATAACAAATACCTTGCTCTTGTGGTAGTTAATTCTTAAACCCATCATCCATTCAAAGCAGTATAACAAGAATTTTATATTAAGGATATACTCATCCTTATACTCAATCATGAGGACAGTGTCATCAGCGTATTGAAGGATAGGGATACCCCTAGGAAGTAAATTGGACACCACCCCTTTAACCAGATTGCTTTTTTGAGCTTTAGCTATTATGGAGGTCAAAACATCAGCAACCAGATTGAACAGCAGAGGAGAAAGAGGATCACCTTGTCTAAGACCTCTATGGGTGGTAAAGTAAGAACCAACAGAACCATTAATATTAATGCTCACTTTACCCCCTCTCACTAAACTCATCACCCATTTAATCCACTTATCAGAAAAGCCTCTACTAATCATAATAGATTCAAGAAAATTCCAATTCACTTTGTCATATGCTTTCTCAAAATCAAGCTTAAGGATAATACCTTTCTCTTTTGTCACTCTCAACTCATGAAGGATCTCATGGAGAGAGTGAAAAGCATCTAGGCCCCTAAAAATTGTTTTGGTAATTAATGACAATATGTGAATATGGGATTAACAAGTTTATTGAGTATTTACAAGGTTAAGTCCCATTGGTGTACTTGTTAACGCAAAGATGCATGCCAAAGGAGAAAATGAAGATCCACAAGGCTTAAAGACAAGGTACTAGTAGTCTAGGTTCTTTTTCTATTTTACCGGTCTTGGGAGTTTGGTTGGAAGACCGGATTATAGGATAAATGCCGTACTATTAAGAGGGATCATGGCTAGTAGCTTGATAGCATGTTCTGATGCAATATGGATCAACTTAGGATCATGCATGCATACTTTAACTTGAAATTGATTTAAAAAATTCTAAGTCTTTTGTTCAAAATCGGTAGTACCGTGAGTTCATCTTCTTGATCGCATACCCTTCGATCTTGATATGACCGGTCTCTACTCGGCGGTAGTACCGCATTTTGAAGGGAACAGCCAATTAAGTGTTGAAGCGGAACGACCGAGTCCTTAAACGGTCGTACCGCAGTGCGGTCATTCCGTATTTTAGTTGGCGGTTCAATTAAACCAGAAGCGTTGCAAATTGCCTCAGACTTTCTCATGGAAATCGGTCGTACCGCCCGTGACTAACGGTCGTACCGTTTTGCGGTCGTTCCGATTTTTATGAGGCGGTTCAATAAAAACAGAACCAGTGTAAAATCTGCTCAGAAACTTATCTGGAATTCGGACGTTCCGTTTTTGGGAACGGTCGTACCGGCCTGCGGTCATTCCGATTTTTATATGGCGGTACAAAAATTCCAGAACCAGTGCAATCCTTGAGTAAATCGCGAAACCCTACAAACGGTCGTATGCTCGCTCGTAAAAGCAGACGGCCAGGAAATCGGACGTATCAGACGTTTACTGCGGTCGTTCATTGAAATTTCAACGGCTACCTTTTCCTTTTTTTTTAGTATCTGGTCTAGCCATTGGTGTGCTCGATCGAGTTCGATCGTCTGAAGCCACTTACTGCGATCGTCCGATTCGCTGACTTCTCTGGTTTCGCCTCAGCGGTCATAATTGCTTGTGGGGTTATAAATACCCCCCAACTGCTCAAGTCAAGGTGCTAGTGCACATTTGATCTCAATAGAGCCTTGAGAGCCTTTGCATCTACTCAACACTCAAATTACTCTTGTGCATTCATTGTGAGGTTGTTGAGATACATTCAAGTGCATTCATACTCTTAGTTGATCCATTTGCACTTGAAGTGTGATCAAGCGAAGACGTTGGTCTATTACTCTTGGAGTGTTGCCGCACTCCTAGGCGGTTGGTGGTGAAGCGGTGATCTCTTCAAAGGAGATTGTGAAGAGGCCGGTGCAAGCTTGTGAGTGGTTCGGTGTTCACCATCTCGGAGCGGAGAAAGAACAACCATAGTGATTTGAGGAAGGCTTAATTCGTGGAGCGGCTTGAGGCGTCAAGTTTCCTCAACGTGGACTAGTGAAGACCGGCAAGTCTTGATACCACGGGAAAAACATCGTCGTGTCCTTGTGGTTATTTCTTGTCTTTACTTTCCGCATTTATATTTCTAGCATATTATTGTGATTGTCTTGTTTAGCTAGAGGTAAAACTTGTTTAGACTAAGTAATTAATTGGATAAATTGTTAATTTGTTAAAAAGTTTAAAAACCTCCTATTCACCCCCCTCTAGTCGGTTATCCTTGATCCTACAAGTGGTATCAGAGCTTGGTCTCTCATTGATTTAGACTTAACCGTCTAAGAGAAAAGGATGACTAGTGAGGAATTGCTATAGGAAAGGCTCCTTTATTTGATGGCTCAAATTATGCTTATTGGAAAATTAGAATGTCAATTTATTTAAAAGCCATGAGTCCAAGCGTATGGAGAATCGTAAATGAGGGTCACGTAATGCCTCTTGATCCACTACATCCCACGGATCAAGAGGCAGCGTAATGCTCATTTAGATGCTCAAGCTATGAATACTCTCTTTGGCGCTTTGAGCGGATGAATTCAATAGAGTGAGCAACTTGGAAAGTACTCATGATATTTGGACCACTCTATCGGAAATTCATGAGGGTACATCCACGGTCAAAGAAGCCAAATTGCATAGGCTTCGGATCAAATATGAGACATTCATGATGTTGCCTCATGAAAACATCAATGAGATGTATTCACGACTCAACAACATTGTGAATGAGCTCAAAGGCCTTGGTACTAACCTTCTTGATGTTGATATTGTGCGCAAGATGCTTAGGGCTCTCCCGGACAAGTATGAGACGTTGGTGACTCTATTTCTCAACTCACCCGAGTTGACAAGGATGACACCAACGGGGCTTTTGGGCAACCTCATCACAAATGAGTTGTTCAAAAGGACAAGGAAGAGCTCTTGAAACATCCTCCTCAAGAAAGAAGATCACCGCTTTCAAGGCCAAAGCGGAATCAAGTGATGATGAAGATGAAGAAGAAGATACCGATGAGGAGTATGCACTCCTTGTGAGAAAAATGAAGAGGTTCATGAAGAGGCGCCCAAATAGAAGCTATAACCGACAAGTACAAGAAAGGGCAATCCTCAAATGACAAGAAGCGTTATAGCAACATCCGATGCTATAATTGCGAAGAGAAGGGGCACATTGCTTCTCATTGTCCCGAAAAGAAGGATGACAAGGAGAAGTCATTCAAGAAAAAGGAATACAATGGCAAGAAGAAGCTTTTCAAGAAGCTTCACAAAGGTAACAAGCATGAAGCCCATATTGGAGAATGAGATTCAAGCGATGAGTCAAGCGACTCCGATTCCGATGAAGAAGAGTCCCCCAAGAAGAAGGGACTAGTCGGCATCGCCATCAAGGAAGCACCATCGCTATTCTCCACTCCTACATGCCTCATGGCAAAAGGAGATAAGGTAAAATCCATTATTAATGATGAACCAACATATGATGAATTAATGGATATGCTTGATGATTTAAATGAATATCTTGGAAAGGAAAAATCAAAATATAAGGTCTTAAATAAAGAATACAATATTCTAAAAGATTCTTATATGGAACTTAAGGAAGCACACAACTTGCTCATTCAAGAAAATTCAAATAAATCGTGTTCAAGTATAGGAATCACATGTGATATTATTGATAAAATGCCTAGTATAGAAATTGCTAAGACTAGTGCATCTACTTCATGTGATGATCTTCTTGCTATGCCATGTTGCTCTAATATTGATGCTAGTCATAATAGTGTTGAGCAAAATGATTCAAAGCTTGTTCATGAGAACAATGAGCTAAAAGAACAAGTGACCAAGCTAAGTAAGAGCTTGGAAAGATGCTTCAAGGGCAAGGCCACTCTTGACAAACTTTTGAGTGAGCAAAGGTGCTCATTCAACAAGGAAGGTCTTGGGTATGTGCCTAAGAAAGGTAAGAAACCGCAAACATGTCCACAAGATTTGTGAGGCAAAATGGTAAGTATTGTTATAAATGCCGGGAAATAGGATATGTGCAACAAGATTGTCCTAAGGGTAAGACTCCATCCATTGGAATATATGATTCTTGCTACATGCTTAAAAAGTCTAAGGATGGTAAAATAATTGCTCGTTTTGTTGGCACTTCAATTTTGGGCGCTAAAAAGAATGCTATTTGGGTGCCTAAATCCTTGGTCACTAACCTCCAAGGACCCAAACAAATTTGGGTACCTAAAAGGACTTAATTTCTTGTTTTGTAGGTGAACTATAAAACCGGTGGAAAACATTGGGTGCTTGATAGTGGATGCACACAACATATGACCATGATAGAAAAATGTTCACCACATTCGAGAATGGTCAAGGAATTGAAAAGATCACTTTTGGAGACAATAGCAAAGGAAAGGTATTAGGATTGGGTAAAATTGCTATCTCAAATGACCTTTCCATTTCTAATGTTTCTTTAGTAGAATCATTAAACTTTAACTTGTTATCCGTTGCTCAAATTTGTGATCTAGGACTAATTTGTTCTTTCTCAAGTGAAGGTGTTACCATATCTAATGCAAAGGATAGCTCTTTAGCTTTCAAAGGCTTTAGATTTGGAAATCTTTATTTGGTAGATTTTGGTTCAAGTGAATCTTGTTTAAAAACTTGTTTAATGGCAAAAACCTCATTGGGTTGGCTTTGGCATAGAAGGCTAGCTCATGTTGGAATGATTCAACTCAAAAGCTTTTCAAACATGATTTAGTTGTTGGCTTGAAAGATGTGAAGTTTGAGAAAAATAGACTTTGTAGTGCTTGTCAAGCCGGTAAACAAGTCGCTAATTCTCATCCTTCCAAAAGTATCATGTCAACTTCTAGACCATTGGAACTCTTACATATGGACTTGTTTGGGCCAACAACCTATAAGAGTATTGGAGGTAATAGCTATTGTTTAGTCATTGTGGATGATTACTCTAGATATACATGGGTATTCTTCCTAGATGACAAAGGTGAAACCTCCGGGATTTTCAAAAGATTTGCAAAAAGGGCCCAAAATGAATTTGATTTCAAAATAAAGAAAATCCGTAGTGATAATGGTTCCGAGTTCAAAAATACCAAAGTTGAAGACTTTTGTGATGAACTTGGAATAAAGCATGAACTTTCCACAACCTACACTCCGGAGCAAAATGGAGTAGTAGAAAGGAAAAATCGTACATTGATTGAAATGGCTAGGACAATGCTTGATGAATATAATACTTCCGATGTCTTTTGGGCGGAAGCTATAAATACCGCTTGTCATGCCATAAATCGCCTTTATTTGCACCGTCTTTTGAAAAAGACTTCCTATGAGCTTCTTGTAGGAAGAAAACCGAACATCTCTTATTTCCGAGTTTTTGGTTGCAAGTGTTACATTTTAAAGAAGGGTGTTCGTCTTTCAAAATTTGATAGTCGTTGCGATGTTGGTTTCTTGCTTGGTTATTCTTCAAATAGCAAGGCTTATCGTGTCTTCAACAAAAACTCGGTTTGGTTGAAGAAAAACACGATGTGCAATTTGATGAAACTAACGGCTCTCAAGAAGAGCATGAGAACTTGGAAGATGTAGGTAATGAAGCCTTAAGAAAAGCAATGGAACATATGCAAATAGGTGACGTCAAGCCTGAAGATGATCCAACATCCTCCACTCAAGTTGAACCAAAATCATCTCATACAAATCAAGTTCAACTTAGTGAGGAAAACGATAATGAAGATAATCAACCATCCAACCAACCACCAAGGATTCATAATGCAATTGCAAAGGATCATCCAATAGATCAAATATTGGGTGGCGTAAGTAAGGGTGTTCAAACTTCGCTCTCGTATTGCTTCTTTTTGTGAACATTACTCTTTTGTCTCTTCTATTGAGCCAAAGCATGTAGAAGAAGCACTTGAAGATCCGGATTGGGTGAATGCTATGCATGAAGAACTCAACAACTTCAGGAATGAAGTTTGGACATTGGTGGATCGACCTAAAGAGCACAATGTTATTGGTACAAAATGGGTCTTTAGGAACAAGCAAGATGAGAATGGTTTGGTTGTTCGAACAAGGCAAGGTTGGTTGCTCAAGGGTTTTCACAAGTTGAAGGTTTGGATTTTGGTGAAACCTTTGCTCCGTAGCTAGGCTTGAATCAATTCGGATATTACTTGCTTTTGCATCATGCTTCGATATTAAATTATTTCAAATGGATGTTAAAAGTGCTTTCTTAAATGGTGAAATATCGAACTTGTCTTTGTTGAGCAACCTCCGGTTTTGAAGATCCTAAAAATCCAAATCATGTCTATAAACTCTCCAAGGCGCTCTATGGTCTTAAACAAGCTCCTAGAGCATGGTATGAACGCCTTAGAGATTTTCTAGTCTCAAAAGGATTCAAAATCGGGAAAATTGATTCAACGTTATTCACTAAAGTCATAGATAATGAATTCTTTGTATGTCAAATTTATGTTGATGATATTATTTTGGGTCTACTAACCAAGATTTTTGCGAGAATTTGGTGATATGATGTCTAGGAATTTGAAATGTCCATGATTGGAGAATTAAGCTATTTCCTTGGACTTCAAATCAAGCAACTCAAAGATGGGACTTTCATAAGTCAATCCAATGCGTGAAGGATTTACTTAAAAGATTTGGCATGGAAGATGCAAAGCCCATCAAGACTCCCATGGCTACAAATGGTCACCTTGATCTAAATGAGGGAGGTAAACCGGTAGATTTAAAGCTTTATAGATCCATGATTGGTAGTTTGCTTTATCTTACCGCATCTAGGCCCGATATCATGTTTAGCGTTTGCATGTGTGCACGTTTTCAAGCATCTCCAAAAGAGTGTCATTTAATGGCCGTTAAAAGAATACTAAGATATTTAAAGCATTCCTCTAGCATTGGCCTTTGGTTCCCGAAAGGTGCTAAATTTGATTTAATTGGATATTCGGATTCAGATTATGCGGGTTGCAAAGTGGATAGAAAAAGCACCTCGGGTAGTTGTCAATTCTTAGGAAGATCTCTAGTATCATGGTCATCCAAGAAACAAAACTCCGTAGCATTATCCACCGCCAAGCCTAATATGTTTCCATGAGGAAGTTGTTGTGCTCAATTGCTATGGATGAGGCAAACATTGATGGATTATGGAATAAAATTTGATAAAATGCCTCTTTTGTGTGACAATGATAGTGCCGTGAAAATTGCAAATAACCTGTTCAACACTCAAGAACCAAGCATATAGATATCCGTCACCATTTCTTGAGAGATCATGTGAGCAAGGGAGATATTGAGATTAGCCACATAAGAACCGAGGACCAATTAGCGGACATTTTCACCAAGCCATTAGATGAAGGCGCTTTTGCAAATTGAGGAATGAGTTAAATATAATAGACTATTCAAATGTTGTTTGAACTCTGCATCATGTTATGTGTTTCATTTGATGTTATTTGAGTATTTTATGAAAATATTTCCCAAATCTTTATTAAAAATTAGCTATGATCATAAAATCATGTTTCTTAATAGACAATAGTCTATTCTATGCACAATGATCCTTAATGATATTTATTTGAGTGCAAAACTAGGGATCATTTGCAAAATTATTTCATTCCTAGAAAATCCGAAGTTCGGGATAATCGAACGGCCAGTAGTTGTATTGCGGAGCGACATCTGTCTTGATACGACCGGCGTTATAACAACTGATGACGAACGAGGAAGCGGAATGACCGAGCGGTATTTGGTCAGATGCGATCGCGACGGTTTGAAAGAAATTCAAACTCCTCTGCGGTTGCGCTTTTTTTTCTCTCTCCTTTTAACCCACGAGCAGCACGACCGTCTTTTTCCTTTCTCTCACCGCGCATGCGTTTCCAAACCCTCTTCTAATTCACTCCAAATCTCCCAAAATCCTTTGTTTCTTCGTATTGGAAGCCTCTCCAAGGTTCATCTCCTCCGATCTCAAGGTAAAACGTTGTTTAATTAGCGTTTTATCTCCGTATGGAACCCTAGGTTATCCATTTAGGTTTTGTTGAAATGTGATGAAATTCGAGATTCTAGTTGGGTAAAATGGTGTATTTTGGTGTATTATGATGATTGCGCATCGCTTCTTGGATTCAATCCATTAAAATCACCAAAATATGCAAGTTTTAGAAGCCCTAGAACTTCGGTCGGGATAATCGAACGGCCGGTTCTTGCGCGATGCGATCGCGATCTTGATCGTCGCAGGCCAATGAACAATGATACGACCGATTATCTGGACCAAAAAAGTAAATGTCATTTCTTTTCAACTAAATTCAATTCCATTCATTCCTTTGAATATCTTGTAACCTATTCTTTGGTTCTAAAGATGCCTAGGATGAGGGTTGCGACGAGAAACCAATTGGACTTCCTCGAGGACAATCTTCTCCTCAATCTTCTGCGGCTCCTCCATAATCGCCTTCTTCGACGACGTTAGCTCCATCAGACAAACTCGCTCAGTCCGTCAAAAGGTCGTACACGGCAAAGGAAAAGGGCCAGCTCCAGAATATGAAACAGAAGCAAGTGAGGATTATGTCTCCGAGGATGAGACTCATTCTGAGCCCAATTCTGAAGAAGAAGGCACTTTTGATAATTTAGGAGAATCTCCACCACCTCCACAAGATTTGAGACTTCTTTCAGCAGATGACTACGCAATAAAAAGGCATGTCAATCAATATCTTCTCAAATCTGACTCGGTAAATCCAAGGTTTCATATTGTTTTTCAAGAGCAAGTATATGAACAACTTTATGGAAGAAAGCAGAAAAATTTGCGATCATAAGTGGATTAAGTGGACTCACTTAAATGATTTGGACAAATATAGTGGAGTATATCGAAGTTCTATGATGTAGGTCTTCACGACCTTGTGGCTTTAAAACAAAACTATGATGATGAGCTTATTCGACAGCTTTTACGCCAGTTCATGTGTCGGTGATTCTGATCCTTTAGGTGGATTTCTGTGGCTAGAGATTTGCAAAGTACAAAGGAAGAATTTGAACAAATCTTAAGAGTAAGATCCAGTTCTTGGGAGAAAATCTTTGATAGTCCAGCTTTACTTGCTCCTGCTTGGGGTGATTATTATGACTCAAATGTCAAATTCAAGCTAGGAACCATCACCGGACTTAAGCCTTTGCCGAGCATAATTAATAGGATTATCAATCACACCTTTTATCCTAAGAGCGGCAATTTTGATGCTATCAGGGGACATGCCTGGAACATTATAGATCATATTATGCGAGGCATAAAATTTGATGTTGTGGATGTTATCCTTCAGGGCATAGTCTCATCCAAGAATGATAGAGTCAAGAGAATTTACTATGCACCTTATATTATGGCTCTGATTTCTGAGAAGATAACATATCATGGTGGTCTTGGTTCAGTTCATAAATCTTATAGACCACGAGACAGCGTTCCTCCTCGACAGGCTACTGAGGATGATCCCATCACTGAGGCAGTGCCTACTGCTGATCCCATTATCAATGAAGGCTCTATTGCACAGATTCTTCAGAATCAGCAACTCATTCTTAGTGCTTTGCAAGAAATAAAGGTGAGCAGTGAATTTGAGAATGAGACTCGAGGAGATTACTTGAGATGGGCAGGACTCGAGAATGACTTTTTCGATGAGACTCATAACAGGATGGCTGCACTAGTAGAGCATGACCGACATAGAGGAATTTTGAAGACTC
>JAYEVD010000356.1:0-96049 GCA_036346405.1 Phyllostachys edulis
TACAAATGCAAATTTTGAGATTTGAAAAGTAAAACTCCCCTCACTATGATCCTCAAATTTTAGAAAAATTTCAAATTCTCCAAATTTCTCCAAAAGCTCCCTTTAACATTTTTATATCTTCTCCTCTTCTCCCTTTAAACATTTTAGAAATATCTTCTCCCCTTTGACAATAGAGTCATCAATGAATCACGCCTTCCTCTCGCCCGAGATGACAATATGTAATGAGGAAAAACATAAGAAAGAGCATGCATGAAATGCAATGGAGTGGCTTTTATTTTTTGTATTTTTTAATTTTTGAGTACAAGAAGCATTGAGATTACCCAAAAAAACAAGCTAGCATTTCTAATTGTTTTTTAATTGTTTTCGTGATTACAATAATATATTTCTATTTTTATTAGCCAGACATCCTCAGTTGTCGTTGTCGATGACATGATGCTTAATATGCAAATGGAGTACCACCACCACGCATTTCTCGAACATATGTTTAAAAAAAAGTGACGTGGACGCGCAGGTATCTGACCGGGAAGTGGCATCATGTATCAAGAATAAGGTAATTGGATGTCCCGACGCTTTTCCTAGCGCCCATGCTTCTTAAACTTGTATGGCTCGATGAAATTGCTCATGGTCAGCTGCCTCATCCTCCCTCACGTCAAGGGACGAATTTCCTAAAGTGGCCGAGGGACTAAGAACAATATATATATATATATATATATATATATATATATATATATATATATATATATATATATATATATATATATATATATATATATATATATATATGATGCTTGTGATGGAAAATTAGTACCACATGGAAAATTAGTATCGACTAGCTCTAGCCCGAGATTATATATTGAGGGGTAGACCCCATTGTAACTCGCACCACGCTTATGCAAAAGAATAGAACACAAGTTATTGCTTGTTCTTTCATAACAGAGTTCATGCGAGGACTTCGAGAGAGAATTAGGCGATCAATTGTTCGCTCGCATTTCAAGGTCAAGTTTGTTTTTCCGCAGGGAATTGAGGGCTTGGCGATCTCCGCCGTGGGTCTAGCGGCGATCATCCTAGTGCGTGTTGGCTAATATCCATAGAGCTGCAAGTCCGCAATCGGGCGCGTGGTGTATAGCTAAGCTGTGTTCGCCATCAAGCGCTATTTATCTACTTGGCTCTACTCGAGAAGATCGCCACCCAGATCACTGTGGAGACACTTAACCGTAGGGTGGTTTTGTCGCTGTCTTTGGATCATATAACGCCGCACGGTTTGGAACATACAGACGTGTTCCATTCATCATACCAGAAAGATGTCAGCTCATATCTTTTTCCGAGCAGTACCACCGGCTCGGAGCCTAGGCACAAGACCTTGTCCCACCAGTGGTACCCATCATGTAACCTCCGAATCCTCACGACCAAAGGAGGTCGTTAGCCCTAGGGGTTACGACATGAAGATGTATGGTCTTTTATTATGTATTAAAATAATACATAGAGGTTTTAATCCTCGCTAGTTAGCCCCTAACTTTAAATGAAAAGGTCGTGAACACCTTCTTCCGATGAAGTCAGACGCGCACCCCATTTAATGTCGTGGATATACGAGGTGGTCTGTGGTTCACCTTTCAAGTTGAGAACTTGCCTTGGGAACCAAAGTTTCTCGTCTGCTGGACTAAAAAGAGGCTTCGCCTGCTGGACTTTTTTGGGTAACTCCTACAGTAATTGAAGATCGAGGCTATAAAATCCCCATCGCTAGGCTTTTAGAGCTTTTACACTTCCGCATCTCCTTTCGATCCCTTTCGTTTCTCCAAAAAAGATTTAGTCCTCTTATCGTTCTTCCGACCACAAAGCCTCCTACGACCACTACTCATCCTTTGAGGATTTTCATCATGTCGAATAAATCACGAAGTGGTTGCTTTCGAATTAAGCAAGAAGAAACTCGAGGCGTTGAGAGGATTGGGATGCTCCCAAACAAGAATCTGACAAGGTGAGGTCGGCGATCGGAGAGCATTTTCCAAGCCATGAAGATGGAGAAATCCCCATTTTCCTTGTCTACATCGAATGCGGGCCGAGGTCACCAAAGGCACAAATTCCTTCTCCATGTTCTTGAGTATTATGGGGTGGAGTTGGTGAATTTGGTCTTAACTCCATTACCAACATCAAGATTTTCACCTATTTGTGTGAGGCGATATGGGAGTGCCACCCAATTTGAGGCTCTTCGTATTTCTACCGAATGGTGATGGGGAGATCCACGGCGCACTGGGAATGCAAATTGTGTGTTCACGACGGAAGGCCGATGAGTACATCCATATGTACTCAAGTCCTCGTGGTCGCTATGGAAGAAAATCGGTTCTATATGATGCTTATGAGAGACAACATGACCAACACTTCAATAAGTCATAACTCATAATTAACAATATAACATATCAACATCACATATATATCAACAGCCCAATAAGTCATAACATATCAACAACCCATACATATCAATAGAAGAGACAACACTTGATTAATATTGTCGATTTATCGAGTCGCCGATCTTACTTAAATAAAAGAGGAAAATGACGCGATATATCCCGAAGAGAATGGGGCCGCTTTATTGAGATGAACTCGATTTACAGAGGGTATTTATAACCCAACCGGGACTACTCCTAATTACATCGGATGTGCGGATGCTGTTAAGTAATCGTTTAGAACACGATCTAAGATCGATCGCTTTGCTTCGACTCTACCGCTTTATCTCGCTTTCTTGTTCTTCGTCTTCAAGGCTTCCACCATTAAATAACTTCAAGAGGCAGAGTTACTTCGAGAAGGCGCCCCGTGAAACGCTATGATCGGCTGAATAAAGAAAGTCATAGCAATGTGTATATCGCTTATGTTAAGCCGCCCGTGAGACACTTAATCGTAGGGTTGTTTTTGTCGTTGTCTTTGGATCATACAATGTCGCACGGTTTGGAACATACAGACGGTTCCATTCATCATACGTAAAGATGCTACCATTTTTTTTCGAGCACCTACCGGTCTGAGCCTAGGCACAAGACCTTGTCTCCACCAGTGGTACCCATCATAACCTTCGAATCCTCACCACCAATGAGGTCGTTAGTCTTAGGGTTACGCACCATGAAGACGTATGGTCTTTTGTTATGTATTAAAATAATTGCTTCATTTATGAAGTCGCCGATCTTACTTAAAATGAACGAGGAAAATGACGTGGAATATCCCGGAATGGAATGGGGGTCGCTTTATTGATATGAACTGGTTTTACAAGATGTGGCTATACTACCCTCAATTACATCGAATGGGGAATGTTCATCGTAATCGACTTAGAATATGAGTCTAAGTCCGATTATCTAGCTTCTAATTCCACCGCTTAGGCTTCGTGGTATTCTTGTTGAACTGCCGTTGTTCTTGTCTTTGTTGGTCTTGGCCTTGTTGTCTCTGTGGTTCCGTGTCCTTCGCCTTCAAGGCTTCACCTTTAAATAACTTCCAAGAGGTGGCAAGCATTCTCAAGAAGACGCCTCGTGAAACGTTACGACCGGTTTGAACGGTGGAGCAGCTTAGCAACGTATAACTTCCTTGCGTTGCTCGTGAAAAGCTTAACCGTAGGGTGGTTAATAGTCGTTGTCTCGTGGTTGTACCATCGCATGGTTTGGAACGATAGCACGGTTCCATTTATCATACGATAAGAAATACCACCAAGAATTTTACGAGCGGTTATCCGTCGTGATTAGGCACAAAGCCTCATCCCACTGTGGTACCCATTAAGTAACCTTCGAATACTAACGCACTGTGGAGGTCGTTAGTCTTAGGGTCACGACCATGTAGACGATGGTCTTTTATTATGTATTAAAATAATACATAGAGGTTTTAATCTCGCCACCAGCCCCTAACTTTAAATGAACTGGTCGTATATACCTTTTTCCGATGAAATCAGACGCGCACTCCCATTTAATGTCGTGGTATACGGCGGTCTGTGGTTCACTTTAAAGTTGAGAAATTGCCTTGGGAAACGAAGAGTTCCTCTCGCTCGCTTGAGCAAGAAGAGGCTTTTTGTCGCTTGGACTTTGTGGGAATCCTTCAAAGTATCTAAGTTTATAAAATCTCCTCTCGCCGATCTTAGAATTTTTATGCTTCCAAAATCCCTTTCGATTCCCTTTAGCTTCTCGCCAAGAAATCCTCCGAGTTTTTTTCCTCGTTTCTTCCGACCACAAAGTCTCCAACTTTCACTACTCATCCTTGAGGATTTTCGCCATGCTCTGAGCAGACATAAAGTGGTTGCCTTCGAATTGGGCAAGAAAAGCTTGAGGCTTTGGCGAAGATGGGAATGCTCCCAGATAGGAATCTGACATTGGAGACCGCGATCGGAGAGCATTTTCCGAGCCGTGAAGATGAGGAAATCCTCGCTTTTCTTGCCTACATCGAATGTAATGAGATTACCGGTACACAAATTCCTTCTCCGCTTCTTGAACATTACGGGTGGAATTAGTGAATTTGGCCCCAAATTCGATCAAGAATATCAAGATTTTCAGATATTTATGCGAGGCATATCCGGGAATACAACCGAACTTGAAGCTTTTAGTTATTTCTACCGCATGGTGATGGGAAAATCATGCAAAATCAAGTAGCTCCCGGGAATGCACATTGCGCCTTCATGACGGAAGGCCGATGAGTACATCCTCATGTACGCTAAATCTTCGTGGTCGCTATGGAAAAGTATCGGTTTTACATGACGGTTACGAAGACGATGGCCTCTACTACGAACTAGAGCAAGTGAAAACCCCAAGTGGAAGGAGACCAGAAGAAGACAGGATAGTCAAGAGATGGGCGGATGCCATCTATGACTTGCGTAGTCGTGGGCCCGACTTCGTGGCATGTGGTGAGGATTTTACCTCTCGCCAGATTAGCCCATTGAAGCTCCTGACTCATTCCCCGCCCGTGCCTTGATCGTGATGAAGTTGTTCCGTATGTGGTAAGTCTTTGAGATACATTCGATCGGTATTTTGATTTGATTAATGTGTTACCTTAAAATTTGTCTATTCTTCCTTCATAAAGTTCTTTCCTATGGGGAAATTAGAGAACGAGTCAGCTAATCTGCGGGGAGCTCGAGAAAAGGTCAATGCCCCAAGATCTTAGCCGAACTCCTATTGAAGGAGACTGCAAGGCTTAAGGTAACTTAATCAAAAAATCCTTTACCACGATATACATATATCCCACCAGATTTCCAATCGTGTTTATATTTGCAATGGCCGGTTTATGAATCATACAATCTAGTGAGGATCAACGCCCCACCTTAGTTCCGACCGAGTCGTGCCTCGAGGCACTTGAAGGAGATGAATCCTCGAGGTAATAGAACATTTCGAATCATATATGTATGAATTTTTTGGATAAAGGATTTCTTCACCCAATCAAATTTGTTCTTTGATTTAGGTGGATAAGCTCAAGGCCCGCAGAATATAATCAGCAAGGTCAGAGACTCCAGAGTGGTCGTGGCACGACCTTACGGTTGTTATCAAACAATCGACCGAGATTGATGAAACCACTCCTCCCACCGTATAGTCGAATGTGGACCTTGATGAACCGGTCGAGGACATAGCTTCCGACATCTTGTTGGAGGATGAGGGTTCCAATAAACCCCGCGGGTCCGTAACCAAAGAAATTGGAGGAGAAGAAAAGAAAGGCTAGCGCACGTATTTCTCTTCTGCTTTCAGAGTCAAACCCGAGATTAACAAGGTATGTACAAATGAAAGTGGTCGATAAGTATGTACCTTTAATAATTCTTGATGATTTGATACTTTGAACTTCCCATCTTCGGTTTGCATAGGTCTTCGTGTTCCGGCCTGCTTCCCACTGTGTTCTTCCCGAGGACTCGCACTGTGGAAGTTCCCGATCAGAGCACTTCTCGTGACAAAGTTCCCGAGGAAGTAGTGGTCAAGAAGCCCCGAGCAGTGACAAGGGCAATGGTTGAGTTGGATCCTTTGGTGATTGAAACCCTTCTCAGGAGGTAGATGCCTCGAGAGGTCTCAACAGTTCCGATCATCGTTGATAACCCTTCCCAACCTAACAAGTTCCTTTTCGCCCCGATTTATCGAGGATAAGGAGCTTGATGAGGCGTGGCGTAAAGTATCTGATACTCAACTCAAGATGCACCTCGATTTGATTTTTGCCGGTTATAATGACCAGCAATTGGTAAGTATTCTACGACCACTTCATAGCTCTTCTTAAAAAGTTTATAAGAAACTTAAGAAAGAGAACGCTATTTGTGTAGCATTTGGTCGAGAACTTTGTCAGGATCGGAGGATCCACCCAATGAAAGTTAAGGACTTGGAGCAAAAGCACTCGAGTTGGAAAGTAAGAACTTTTCCCTTTGAACTTTTGTTTCTTCTTCAATACTTTGCTCCTCTACAATTATTCTCCTTATCGTATTCGATAGATCCGGAGAAAATAAAAGAGGAGGTTGTACGAGAAAGCCAAGACACTCTTCTTGAAGAAGAAATAAAGCTAAAGACTCACCATTTGTCAAGCAAGTTCAATTTAAAGACCTGTTGATCGTCAAGCAACGCATCAAATATGAAACACTTAGCAAAACAAATGAAGGTAATATGTCGCAAACTTGATTGTTCCTTCAATTATGCTTGTGTTCATTAACCGATTTGTTTTTGCAGAGCAAACACAAATGCCGAACAGAGTAAAGAAAACTCAAATTTGAGCAGATAAGGAGGCGCTCTTGCTCAAAATATTGATGAAAAGATTCGTGCTTTGAACAAGATGATCTTTGATATGGGATCAGATCAAGCCCGCCTTCCTTAGGAGATCCAATAGAGAAAATGAACTATTTGGGTCAACTTCTAGAGGACCTTAAAGTTCTGCTCAAAACTACTCTGGACGAATTATGCCTGTGCCCTAAAAACAAAGCGCTGTAGTGGAGTTAGTTTTGCTTTGGCAAACTGAAGCTTCCGACCCTCCATAGATCTCCAAGCTGTTAAAGATGACTTCAATCGCCCACTGAAGAGGCTACCAAGTTCATGGAAGAACTCAGCCACTTTGAGATATAGTTGTAGAGGAGATGGAGGTCTAATCTCCGACAAACAAAGAGTTAGGTCGAATATTTCTTAGAGTAGGTTCCTCGCAAGTGTAAAAATATTTGAATATCTATGAAAACTTACCTTTTATGTCATTGACAAAGCTTTTGTTTATCCTGCTTGACTTTTTAAAATTTTCAGATATTTCCTAGCCCCGAACGCTTTATAGTAGAAGAACGCATCGCATGCAAAGGAGCCAAGAAAGAGAATAAAAGAGGTCATAACCATGTATGTGAGTTTTTGAAGGTATGTTTGGATATGTAAGACAAAACTCGATCGCTAAAAGATTAGGAAATCAAATGTGGTCAGACCAGCAGATTTATTTCGACTAGTTATAGATCTTTGTTTGTCATAATGGAAATACCAATAAAAACACTATATATGGTCGAAAAAGACTTTGTCAAACTTGACATAAGAAGAAATGCAAATATGTATGCAACAGATTATAAGTGAACTTTGTTTATATCTATTGTCCCATAGTCCGGTCGAACTAATGCTAAGACCAAGGCATACGACATATATTTTTTGAAACGTGTTCAAATTCTATATCCGATCGGGTAGCGAGGATCGAAGAAAAGAACCGCCGCTAGGAAGCTCCTTCCAGCAAGGTGACCACGCATGTAAAAAGGAGAGACTTCGACTAGGAGGCTTTCCGTGTCCCACCAAGAGCTGACAAGAATAGACCGTAATCTTGAAATAATGAAGCATAATCTTCTAATCGTAAGCATATCATTCATGAGATAGTTAGTTGTGTGGCGCCTCGATTACTCATTTTCTTTGAGAAAAGAGTGTAGTCGCACGTGGGAATCATTTGAAGAAAATGCTCACGACTAGGACCATAGAGTATCGTAGATCCTTAAAAGGATATCGAGAGAAAAATGTCTTCTCCGACTGCACTAACAATAATAAACCACCGTAATGTAGGTGTATATATATAAGCAAGGTTGCACTTTAATTAATTAATGAATTTAATGAAATTGAAATTGAAAGAAATGAAAGAATGAAAATTAAACATAGAACTTACGAATTGATCGATGTTCCAAGAATTTGACAAAATTTGCCCATCGATATAGCTAGTCGACGAAACTCGGTCGGGTGACTTCACCACAAAGTAAGGACCTTCCCATTTAGGAGAAAGTTTATTGCGATTTGTTTGGCTCAATTTTTCTCGAGAACCAGATCACCTACAAAGAAGGTCGCGAGGTCGCACTTACGACTATGGTACCTTCGCATGGCTTGTTGGTAGACCGCCGATCGCATAAGGGCTTGGTTTCGCTGTTTTCAAGGAAATCGACGCTGCCGAAGTCGCTGCTCATTCTCGATCATTTTCGCAAAACGATCGCCGAAAGCAGAGCCAATTTTGAGTTCGAGGAAGCATGGCTTCAAAGACCATAAACCAAAAAGAATGGAGTTTCACCGGTCGCGACGATCGGTCGCGGGTTCTAACGCCCATAACACGTAGGGAAGTTCTTAACCCAAGCTCGACCGCTTGATTAATCGTCAATACTCGGCGCTTGATCCTCGCATAAGGATACCATTAGCTCATTAATCGCCTCCGCTGTTCGTGGATGAGCAATGTAGCAAAATGAACTTTGACACCAAGTTCATCGCACTCGGAATTGATCGCCGGAGAATCGGGAACCATTGTCCGTGATGATACGATCGGGTACACCAAATCGCGTGATCACATTTTTCAGAGAAATCTTTAGCGGCCTCGCTTGTTATTTTAACGATCGCTCGGCTTCAATCCATTTTGTAAACGTGTCAATCATGACGAAAAGGAATTCAAGCCCCGGTGCTCTTGGGAAAGGTCCTGTAATGTCCAAATTCCTCAAAGTTGCAAAAGGCCAAGAAAGAGGAATTAGTTTGTAAGGCTTAGCCGGCCGTGTACTTGTCGGCTATGAACCGACATTGTACACACTTCATCACAAGCTCTTTTGCATCATGAAGGGAAGTTGGTCAAGAATAGCCTTGCCGAAGGCTTTACCGACTGTGGTTCTCAGAGGAATGGTGTGCTCCACAAACGCCTTCATGGATTTCGCTTAGCAATCTAATGCCATCCGCTTGAGATATGCATCTCATCAACACTCCATGAGATCCTCGCTTATACAAGATACGCTCGATTAGAGTGTATGATTTGGCTTTTCGTATATACGATCGCCTCTACATCATCTTCTCGAATTGTGTCATGTCAAGATAATTGTAGATCGATGTCATCCGCTTCTACCTTGATCGTGATAAATACCAACCGTCAACGACTCGTGGAGCATCCATGTTCCTTGATTAGTTTGTTCAACTTGCAAAGAATCATGTATGTTCTCAAGGCTCAACTACCGAGGGTGAATTGAGTTGCTCGAGAAAAACTCCCAAGGGACTGGCCGACTCGTGGAGGCCATCCGCGCTAACTAGTCCGCCAGAAAGTTTTCCTTTCTAGGAATATGTTGATCCGAAACCAAGAAGTGCTTTTCGAAGTTTTCGATTCCGCCAGATAAGATGACATCTTGGTACTCAAGCATTGATACTTTTTCCCCACTTGATTCGCTACTAGTTGAGAATCGCTTTCACTAGTAATCATAATCCCGAGCTTAACGAGCCGCCGAGTCCCGCCAAGAACCTTCATATTCTCGCCACATTATTGGTGGGTGAAAATTTAATCGATGGCGATTTGATGTGTTCGCCAAGAGGGATATCAAGACCACTCCACTCGATCCTTGTAACATCAAGGAACCGCCGAATACAATGTCCACTGTCGTGGTGTTCAGATCGGGTCCTTGGGTGGGTTCAGGTTTGTCCATTCGCAATGAATTCGCTATTGCTCGACTTTATTGTCGTCGTGAAATAAAATGGAGATCGAACGCCTCTAGCTCGACCGCCCATTTGGCTATTCGTCCCGATGATTCCTCGCTTCAAGGACTTGACCAAGAGGATATCCGTAGGTACGACCACTTTGTGGGCCTCGAAAGTAGTGCCTTAGCTTTGAAGACATAAGGAGGCCATAGAGCAACTTTTGTACTGTGGGTATCTTTCCTTGGTCCATGTAAGACTTCGCCACGTAATAGACTAGTCGTTGGATATTATCCTTTCTACAACCAAGACACCGCTAACTCGTCTGTGGTGTTGCCGCCACGTGAATTAGCAATGTTTCTCCCGATCTCGAGAAACTAAAACCGGTACTTGTAAGGTACTTTTTAAGTTCCTCAAAGGCATCGCTTGCCTCTTTAGTCCACTCAAAACTCCCATGTTTCCAAGAAGTTTAAAGAAAGGTAATCCTTTTTCCCTAACCTTGCTATGAAACGACTTAACGCCGCCATACATCCGTTAGTTTTTGGACTTCTTCTTCGTGGGTCTGAGGGCGATTCCGGTCGATGGTCGCAATTTTTGCCGGATTTGCTTCAATACCTCTAGTTAAACTAGGAAACCGAGCGCTTTTCCAACGTAAACTCCAACAAACACTTTTTCCGGATTTAACTTGAGGTTATGTCTTCAAGTTATTAAAAGTTTCTTGTAAGTCAGAATGTGGTCGCCAATACAGGTCTTTACGACCAGATCGCCAACGAAGCTTCTAGATTCCGACCGATTTGTGGACTAAAGGTTTTTGCATCAACCTTGAAAAGTTGCACCAAATTTTGAGACCAAATGGCATCTTAATATAACAAGAAGTGCTATATGGGGTGATGAAGGAAGTTTTCTTCATCTTCTTTACACATACTAACTGTGGTACCTCAATACGATCTAAAAACTTAGTAACTCGCACCCGTAAGTAGAGTCTACCACTTGATCAATGCGAGGAAGGAAAGTCATCCTTCTGACAAGCCTTATTAAGATGTGTAAAGTCGATACACATTCGCCATTTCCCATTGTTTTTCTAACCATTACAGATTGGCAAGCCATCGTGGGTGGTCGACTTCACTTAATAAATCCAATTTTGAGAAGCTTGTCAATCTCCGATCGATTGCTTCCTTCCGATCAAAGTAAACGTCAGAAGTTTCGCTGATCGGTTTTTGTCGCCGAGAGCAAGCCTCGGCTCGATCACCTCCCGGGACTCTGCATATCGGACGCTGCTGTGCAAACACGCCCCGATTCGCCGGAGGAAGGAGACGAGCGACTCTTCCTATTTAGGGTCGAGTCTTGCCCCACCGTAATCTTATGGGCGGTTGGGTCCGATGTCCCGACCCATGTGAAGACTTGACGCTGTCCGAGAAGCGCTTTTGTCGAGTGGTACCTCCTTTGTCCGGGTCGGATGGTTTGGGTGTCATCTTTGGCCTCGAGTGCTTGACTCGCATGGGAGTCCGTTAACCTCTCGTCGGAAGTTCATCAACCAAAGGCAAAGGATTTCCAATCGCATACATAAGCCATTTTTCGATCTCCTCGAATAGTGATGACTCTTCGCCCCGCAGATTTTCAAACTTTGATAACCGTAATGCGTGGCTATCAAGAATTTTGCTAATGCCGGTCGATCGAGAATTCCGCTGTAGGCGCGGATTCAAGTTTACTACATCAAACGGAATCCTCTCGCTCGAAGTTGTCGCTTTCCTAACGAATCGTAAGGAAACTTGTCCTATCGGTTTAGCGGTAGAACCCTAACTATGCCATGAAAAGCATATTTCATGTGTTTCACTTTGACATGGGGACCGTGATTTCTTCTAAAGCTCCCACAAATAATATATTCAAAGAACTACCCCATCTACTAAGACCCGATTAACCCGATAATTATTAATGGTTGGTTCAACAACGATAGGGAACCTACCCTACGAAGTCGATGGATGGGGCCGTTTTGTCAAGGAAATTATGTGTCCGACCACTTCGAAAGTGCTTGATTACGCCGGAGATTCGACTAGGTTGACCTCTCGCCCATGGCCTTCAGATGACGCTCGACTCAGATGAAGAAGATCCTCCAAAATCATGTTGACTGTGTGTTGGGGATCCCGGTACTCCATCTCTTCGCCGCCATCCTTGTCCTTTTGGAGCTCGCTTTCTCCATGTTCCCAGACATGGAAATGGTCCTTACCCGCATAATAATCCTCCAGCTTTTTGCCGTGACACGACAAAGCGCAGATCATGCCCTCGTCACCGTGAAGTGGACACCACTTCTTGTTCGTCTCGAATCCTTCACGGAGCTTTTGCCTTGCTTCGACCAAGATAGTCCTTCTTGCCCTTCCCGAACTTTTCTCGAACGGCGAGGACTTCTTTGTCGCTGGGTTCCGCGGTTCTTTTTCTTCTTGAGAGACTTATTGTTCTTTTTCTCCCGCTTGTCCAGCCGGTTGGGGAATCTTGTCTTTCCGATCAATGGCTTCACACCACTCGATTGCTTCGCTTAGCGTGGCATACTTGTCCGCCATATCAAAAAGCTCAACGGTTGTTCTTGGAGGGTTCATTGCTATGTCCTCCGTGAACCGCCGATTCCTCGCACTGCTTTTAAAAGCCCAATAATGTAAGATTCTCGCGATTTCGGTATAGAGTTATTTAACCCGGCCGAACCTCTTGATATATTGACGAAGTCTCATCGATCCCTGCCGATTCTCGTGGAGATCGCCCTCCTTCGTATGGTCAGACGCACTCGAAGTTGGCAATCAAGATCACAGAGTTGTTCCTAAGTATATATTGATCCGACTGTAAGTTTAACAACCACGACCGCGCACTCTTCGAGTACGGTGGGTAAATAGTTGGCCATTACATTCTCATCGCCACCAGCAGTTCTCGATGGCGGTGGTATATATTTGGAGAAATTCCAATGGGTTTTGAGTTCCATTGAATTTGTCCAAGTTGGCTTGGCCGAACCGTTAGGCTAATGCACGCCTTTGGAGCCCCGCAGAGAAGGCTCGACAACCCGTGATTGATTCATGGCGCCTTCTCCGAAGGTGCCGGATTGTAATCGGCCGGAGACCGATCCCTAGGATTGGGACGCTGAACTCCGTGTACCGATCCGTCAGGACACCGATATGATGCTCCGATCACCACTTGGTTCAAACGATGTCGGAGATCGTTAGGTCCTAGTGGTGGTTCCTCGACACACAAGGGGGAGTAGCTTGAATAACCTTTCCCTCGTGACTCCTTGGTCGGAATCGCCGAGGAGGTCTCAGATCGATCGCTTCTCGGTATGACCGTGTTGTCCCCGCCGAGGAGGAGTGTTGGGATGAAGTCATAGTCCGACTTCTCAAACCCTCGCTCCCCGATACGCCTGCTCACGCATGGTCTGCTGGAGAATTTTGATACCGACCTACGAGTTGTATTAAAATTAGGCGTTTCGCTAGAGCAGATCGAATTATTTAACATGTTTTGAATACGCCGCAAGTTTTGTACAGCCATCAAGGTCTCAGGGGTTCATATCGGTCGAGGTGTATGCCTCGTCAACCTTCCCCGACCTTCGGATTTGTTCGGTCCCATCACCACTCGGGCGGGCAAAGGCAAAGTAGTTAACCGATTGACGCCGATTAGTTCCGCTGCTCCGAAGTTGGTGCTTGACGGCCCGGATCATCTCTAACAACACGTGATGGCGTGGTAGAGAGTGTAGGACCGCAGGCATCTTGATCTTCATCTCCGATCGCTGACTTCGTGCTTCCAAGATTGATCTTCCGGCGAGCTTCCATTATAACTAATGGAGAGCTTGTCGCTGCTTCGCTGTAATCTTCCACGATGGAGATCGGTCGGAGATGAGCACTTCGAGGTCTTCACCGATCCGACGAACCGCCGATCGATGTCGAGTGTTATCATCCCCACATGGCCTACGCACTGGAGGTTTCATCGACACCGCTATCAGTGACGCTGACTCGAATTGCCGTGGTCAAGGAGAGTATCTTTCAACCATGATTTCATCAATGGTATAGAGTTTTCCGGTGATGGGGCTAAAATTTTTCACTGCTTCACGGCCGAGAAGACCGGCTTGAAGAGATCCTCCGCATTCGAATCGGCCTGAACGGCCGGTTTTCCGGGTTGCGCCACCAAGAGTGGCGACGATCTTCATCCATCCGGCCGACTCGCTAACGCCGGGCGACGCACGAGCCGGCGGAGGAGGAAGAGGAGGATGACTGCCATTTTCTTCCATGGCGCGGATACATCCTTCCATGTCGAGGTCGGCGAGTCCGCCAAATCGAACCAAGCTTTCTTATCCCAAACTCCGCATAGTCGCATGAGCGATTGCGAGATTTTGGGCGAGGATTTTCTTGAGCGAAGAATTTTCTTCAGAAACTTACGCCTTCTTCCCCACGGACGGCGCAAACCGCCGATTTATCAAGTCGCCGATCTTACTTAAAATGAACGAGGAAAATGACGAGAATATCCCGAATGGAATGGGGTCGCTTTATTGATATGAACTGGTTTTACAAGATGTGGCTAAGTACTACCCTGAATTACACCGAATGGGGAATGTTCATCGGTAATCGACTTAGAATATGAGTCTAAGTCCGATTATCTAGCTTCTAATTCCACCGCTTAGGCTTCGTGGTATTCTTGTTGAACTGCCGTTGTTCTTGTCTTTGTTGGTCTTGGCCTTGTTGTCTCTCGTGGTTCAGGTCCTTCGCTCTTCGCGCTTCACCTTTAAATAACTTCCAAGAGGTGGAGCATTCGGAGAAGACGCCCTCGTGAAACATTACGACCGGTTTGAACGGTGAAGCGCTTAGCAACGTATAATTTCCTTGCGTGTTGCTCGTGAAAAGCTTAACCGTAGGGTGGTTAATAGTCGTTGTCTCGTGGTTGTACCATCGCATGGTTTGGAACGATAGCACGGTTCCATTTATCATACGATAAGAAATACCACCCAAGAATTTTATTTAGCGGTTATCCGTCGGGATTAGGCACAAAGCCTCATCCCACTGTGGTACCCATTAAGTAACCTTCGAATACTAACGCACTGTGGAGGTCGTTAGTCTTAGGGTCACGCACCATGTAGACGATGGTCTTTTATTATGTATTAAAATAATACATAGAGGTTTTAATCCTCGCCAATAATACATAGAGGTTTTAATCCTCATCAAATATAACATATCAAGAGACAATAACCCATACATATCAACAAAGATAAGAACAAGATCCGCATGGATCATTGCATTCATTTATATTTATGATTTCTCTCAGATTTTTCTCTACATGTATGTATTACACATTTACACTTCTCTCGCAATGATGCACTTTCTTCATGTATGTATGTATTACACATTTAGCATCTGGCTCGCCAATGGCCATCACCATCAAGATCAACCAACAAACTGACACTCAAAGTGGGAGGAACTGACGAGAGAGTAAGGGCGCCTGGGAGTGACG
This sequence comes from Phyllostachys edulis, assembly GCA_036346405.1. NCBI lineage: Eukaryota > Viridiplantae > Streptophyta > Magnoliopsida > Poales > Poaceae > Phyllostachys > Phyllostachys edulis. Next base: position 15,321 of record JAYEVD010000356.1, read on the forward strand.
ACTCGAGTTAAGAAGAAACCCTAGCGGGCTCCTACTTAGAAGACATATCACGCATAGCCAGATATAAAACCGCTCAGGATAGCTTAAGTTTCACAAACGGTTGGTATTTGGAACCGTCTGTGATAGTTTTTTCTACAAAATTCCAAGCAGTGGTTTTAAAGGCAAAAGCAGCCACTACTTAGAGATTTTGTAGAGAAAAGATCAAGAATAGAGAAGAGGGGAAGCGGGCTCGGGGAGGAGGCGGCTACTGTTTGGAAAACTCTCACAAGGATTGAGACAAAACACTCATGGATAATACTTGAATATAAGTCCAAAGGAAACATATAAAATATGTTGAAACAAATAATTAAGACTCATACAATTACAATCACATCTCGCCAAGTATTTTAATATCGAGCGCAAATTTCTTCATACTAAATAAGAAGACCACAAACTTTTGTAAAAAGAACATGAATGGTAATAAGATAACAATATATGGTAAGTTGACGATATCATGTTAGGATGTAAAAAGAGTTTTTCTTAATGGTTAACCTGCTCATCTATAAAGCGTATAAGAGCAAAGAACTCAGAGAAACTCACCTTTCTCCATGTAGAAGTTCGTTTACATTCATATGGGCAAACTATGTGCAAGGATTTTGATTCCATAGATTCATAAGCTTTCATTCCAAAATTATTCATATACGGTTCATCCTATTATTGTCCCTGGAGATTCATTATTCATATACTTACATGGTGTTACTTACCCTAAGAATAGATGATGATCAGACTTACTATTAACAGACAGCCATTTGTTAAGATCCTCTCCAGAGGCAACCAAATTGCCTCCTCAGATTGCACTTCTTAAGGTCAGATCAATGTGTTTTTTCAACAGATACCCCGTGATCATACGATTGAAAACAAAAATGTCTTTAGGAACATACCATGCAGCAATCACACCCAAACACAACTCCATTCCCCACCTCCAGATCCATCCAGCCAGCAGTCACAGAGGGCAAGACCATCAACCGACAAGCTAGCTAGGTAGCCCACATTGCAACTCGGTTCACATGAATACCAACAGCACAACCAATAGATCTGTCTTACCTCGATCGACATCGCCGGTGTCGGTGGTGAGGTAGCCGAGGCTGAGGTCGGTGGAGATAGAGGTAGCCAGGGGAGGTCAGTGAGGTAGCCGGGGTTGCGCACGCCGAGGGGAGGAGGAAGAGGGGAAGAAGGGTGGCGTCGGCGACGGGGTCACTCGAGGGAGAGGAACGGACGAGAGTATGGGCGCCTGGGAGTGACGAAGTTAGAGCGCAAAACCCTAGGGGCTCCTTTACTAATAATAGACTTATCACGCCGGTTCTATGATGGAACCGTCTGATATATCATGCATAGCCCATTGTGGAACCGCTCGTGATATGGTAAGTCAGATCACGCACGGTTCATTATGAAAACTGCTCAGGAAGTATCACGACGTTGTTTGTTGAAACCGCCTATGATATTTCGAAATATGACATATGGTTATTATTAAGAACCGTCTGTGATACTACACAGATGGTTTTCATAATGAACCATCTGTGATATTACCTCTTCACATACGGTTTTTTGCGCAGCCAGTAACACGGACGATCGCAAAACCAAAACCGTCTGTGATTGCATGTAATACAGATGGTTTTGGTCAACCGTCTGTGATGAGGCGTCCAGTATTAGCCTTTTTGTAGTAGTGGATACATCTCAATCGCCCCATCGGGTCCGCCAAGATGAGGTCGTGGTTCGTGTGACGACACATCCACCCTTGCATTCTCGTACCCACGCGAGCACGAGTGGCCGGGATATTCTCGACCGCTAGTGGGTGAACGCGTGTCGTGCACGCAGTAATGCCTTTATGGCGTAAACGGAAGATGGATTAACAAAGAAAATACACATTTAAGGACAAGAAAATAACTATATGTACTAGACAAGAAAATTATAATAGTTTGGACAAGAACTATTAGACCGAGAGACAAGAAAGTATTAGTGTGCTCCCACCGCTTGCATTCACAGCTATATCTACCATTTCTCTTCGCCACCGCTTTTGAAATCGTATGCAACCACGCTAACATCATATTGGTAGTAAAATAGGGGAACGATTTTTGTCGAACGAACGGGATCGAGTGGACATATCGAGAAGTTTTGTCATACAAGAAACTCACTTTGGAATCATGTAAAACACATCAATAAGAGCAAGAATTACATACATACACACACGACAAGAATAATTCATGACATTTACATTAATTTAGCTCGTAACAAACAAAGAAATCCGGCCGCACACAAGAAATGGACGAGAGGACAGTAAACAATGGGTGAGTCGGTAGTAAAAATAGGTTGGGTACAGGAGGGGGGGGGATGCATCCACATGTGCCTCCTGAAAGTTTTGTTACCACCGTACCAGTGTTTTCCGGGACTAATTTTACCGTCAACCACTATCCGATCTGTGGCGTACCAGTGATTTGCGTGTTTTACCATCGATTCCAGGAGTAACTGTTCTTTTTACTACCGATTTGGGTGACACGTGATCTTTTATTACTGCTAGATTGGACGATACCGAAACTTTTACCATCGATTGCAACACGTGCGCGTGTGTTTTACCACCGATCTCACGCGAAAGCGCGAGGAAATGGCGCCAGAGCACGATAGAGCGTGAGCTATCACGCCATATGTAGCATGGGCTAGGCGGCGGCCCACTCGTAGAATAGCTTTTCAGCGATGAGAGTCGTCGTTGGTTTATGAAAAAAGGTTTATCTAGAATAGTTGCTTGGCACCACGCAATGAACGCATGATACCGCATGGCCATAATAATCCAAAAGGTATTCATGTAGATCAATACACCAAATTCCATGCCCTTAACTAAGTTCTTATTTCCGATCGTCACAAACACATAGTATTCCTTCGCCTTCTACACCAACTCGAAGACATCCCGATGTACGCTTTTAACACCAAACAAGGAAACAACGGCACCAGACGTCACAACCAACATAAATACGACATATCACATACGAGTAGCATATCGCATTAGACGATTATGTCTCGCCATGCTTCAGACGGACAGCTCCTTGGTGGCAAACTCCTCCTCTTGTCGAGCACGCCACTTCCATCTTGCAAAGACTTGCACGGCGGGCTCACCATCGCATCAGGCCGCAGCGCTGCGGCGCATGGCCATTTTGAGTCCATTACGCCCGCCCACCTTACGCGATGATTACGGAGTTGACCACCGCCGCCGGGTGGTACACGGCCAGACATCGAACCCGCCACCGATGTCCTCGTGATCGACGATGGGGTATGTGAAGCCGCTGCGTCTCTGCGGCGCACTCAAGACAACGAGGGCCGCTCTGGCCCGCCATGTGCCTGCCTGTGAGCTATCACCTTGGTTTTCTCGCCGCCATGCCGACGAAGCGCGCCAGAAGACGACGTCAGACGCGCCGAAGCTCCTGCGCCAAGTTGGCCACGCCGGCGTGTGGAACGACATACGCTACGCTTCACGCCCTGTCCGCTGACTAGCTTCCTCGCCCGCTGCTCGCCGGCCGCACCTATCGAAGGTTTAACAGCGATGGCAGGTGATGCGCGCAGCACGAAGCGAAGCTGAACGGCAGGGGCCCGACCCAACGAACGCGACGCGGTCGGCGCAATGCCGCACGAAGCGAGCCAAGAGCTCGTGACCGAGCTTGCTGAGGTTGATGTAGTTGCTGTAGTAAGGAAGCGCCGAGGTGGTCGAGCGGTTGTCAAGGCGGCGAGCATGTCGGAGTAGTGCGCCGAGCTTCCTCGGCGCCGGAGCAGAGGCGGATGAGCTCCTCCCGCATCTTCGCGCCCGGCCGAGCTTAGTCACATCGACGGGCTTGGCGGAACGCACGCCGTGACGAGGTCGGTGAACAGCGCGCCCACATCAGCAGATGGGCTCAGCGACGCAGCTTGGCGATGGCGGCGTAGCCCGGCGATCTTCTGAACCAGGGCAGCAACCTCCATGTTTTGGGCCTCCATATTACTTGTTACTAATGCCCGAACTCTGAGCACAAAAAATGGGAATGGCTATGGACTGGAGTGCTCGAGCTGCTTGTTGAGCTCTGGAATGCGTACCAAGGGGTATAAATAGCAGCTGCACGGCCTCAATTATTTGCTAACTGCTAATAAAATCTCAAATGTTTGGCGAGTCCGATTGGACCGACCAGGAAGCTCAAAGCGCATGAATGGCGCGCTTCACGCGTCCATCCCGATAACGCTGGTTTCATGCCTCTGATTAGTATTATTTTTAGCGAGTCAAACCGCTGCACGGGACCCATTCGCTAGATCGCTCAAAGTCCGACACAGGTCGCAGCTGGGGAGTGTATAGAGTACGAGTTCAACACGAAGATTGGCGTATGGAGACAACGAGCCGATGTTAGTATACTCGGTACTCTACCAATACCATAACCATGTCATCGTATCACGTCCCAAGTCCTAGCTCCATTGTATAGAGAAGTCTCAAATCCTAACTCAACAGGCGCACAGGGGCGAACCCACTATAGGTCAAGGGTGTTCAACCGAACACCCATTTTCTTTTGTAAAATATCTGGTATATAATAGTTATATTAGATGTATATGTTATTAGTTAGACCAAAATTATATATATGTGTCCGCAAATGAATTCAGCACGCACTCCTCACACCTCGTGCGCAGGTTATGTAATACATTAGGTCTATTTTCCTTCCTACTTCAACCCATCAAACCCTAACCTCTATTCTCTCCAAGTGGCGAACGAGTGGAGGTGTGGGCTATGAAGACGAGCGACGGTCGGTGGACACGGCGTTACGTCGTGATGGCAAGCAGGCGTGAGGTCGCAGGTAGTAGCGTGCAAAGGCAACAAGACCAAGATAGGCTAACAGAGATGCGACGCGAGCAAGCGGGTGGCAACGCGACAAACAGGGAGGAAGGGAGCGGGTGGCACCAAGGGAGCAACGTGGTGACCGGAGGGAGCGTGGCGGGAAAAGGAGCAAAGATATCCAGCTCACCGCCATCGCCCTCTCTCCAGATCTAGGTTTGTTTGCGCAAGCACCACTTCTTCTCCCCGACTCGCTCTCGCCTCCAGCCCGGTTCTTTCTAGAGTCTAGCTCATTCTCTCGCTTTTGATTTTTTCCAATGGATGTTGTACAAAAATACAATCTTTGCCTTAGACAATGAACAGATAGTTGGACCCTTGTTACATATGTTTACATGCTAATTTTTGCTCTATAAAAGGAACATTCTTAGATGGGGTTCTTGCCGACGGAAAAGAGCAGATCAAGAAGGTATGCAATCACAATTTTTTTTTTTTTGAAAATAAGTTTTAGCAGCTTTAATGATACAACCCGTAATGTAAAAAAGTGAAAAACAGCAATGACCAAGCACCAAGCACAAGGTTTTTTTTAAAAAAGAAGATAGAAGCTCTAATAATCACTATTTGATGAAGAAAATAAGTTTTAGCAAGATAACTGCTACAACCCGTAATGTAAAAATAAATAGAGAAAACAACAATGACCAAACACCAAGCACAAGTCTTGGCCACACTGCAAAAACAACATAACTCAAAGAAAATATGAAGCTTCGTGCTAAAATAGCTCTATTTCTAGTTTCCACCTCCTCGATCGTAATTCATGTCTATAATTTGTTGTTTAATTCATGCCATTATGATTGTCTTATATCATCCATTTCTCATATGAAATCATTAATTTCTATATTTTTTGTATTTTATTATATATACGCAGTATCGTCAGTTTTAGTGTTTTTGGGGAAATGATATTTCACCAGATCGACGATTGGTATCAAGATATCTAGACAACCTAGCTCCAAAGTTTGAACACCCATCCTAAAAATCCCGGTCCGCCAACGAGGCGCTCGGTGACAAAAGACAAGCGCCTCTAAGCCACCGCTCGATCGACGGGCCGATTCTTTAGTGCCCTATCTCTAATAAACTCTCCTCTTAACCTGCTTTCGCTCAAAACGCCGCCGCCATAGCCTCTCCCTCTTGCGCTCTCTTCCTCTACTACCAACTTGAACCAAACGAAATCTAACGACACGGTGAAAAGAGATATTTTATGGTATACTCAATTTAATAGGTCCGTCCGTTCAACGGTTCAGATAGGTAGCATTTAGTTATACTACACTTGGTAGTATGAGTAGTTGAATTCGATGGGTGTAGAATTGTAATTGCCCATGTAGGGTCACATGCCACAAGAGTACTCTTTTCAACCCTCATTGAAAAAGTCCATAATACCTCGAGAAAAATTATAAGTACAAAATAACAAATTAATGATCATATTTGACTTATACTACCATCATATACTACTAGTAGAATGCATAGTAAAATTTCTCATGACTAGACAATGGTAGAAGAAAGGGAAAATTGAATAAATCATCGCGAGATGGAGAGAGAGAGCGACAATACCAATTCCAGGAGAAGGAGATAGAGAGCTAAACAAATTCCCAAATACCACGACTTGTGAAATTCAAAGGCTTTGTGGTATCTACAATAGTCCATCTCTCAAGGTTATCTTTAAATACTCCAACTCACCTAGCACGCCCCCAACAACTGTGGTTTAAAATCATTCCTCTAAGTATTTTATATTATTTTCGCCACAACTTTCATCGTCACCATTTGTGTTGGTTTACATGCTAAGGTTGTGTCCTCGCATAAGACAAAAGCACATTATCTCTTTTCACGCCCTGCCGGTATTTTAGAACTGATTTACGTAATGATTGTTTGATTCTAGGGTCTCCAAGACTCAAATCACACACACACACAGAGAGAGAGAGAGAGAGAGAGAGAGAGGATTTTATACAAGTTCGGCCTTCTCCGGAGAATAATAACCCTACTGTGTGTATGTATTGAGTATGCTGGTTTACAAATTAAGAGAAAGACTTGAGGTGATGTCTTATGCTCCCCGATTATGCTTGTCCCCTCTTCTCCCGATGATCCCGCCTTTTATACAAATCCTCGGCGGGTTATCGCTTTCTCCAATTCAAAGGGCGCTTTAATACTTCAGATGATGGAGCCGCTTCGAGATTATTGTGGGAGTAGTAACGCCCCACGCTGTCGACGCTTATCACCGTGATGTAGGGTTAGATCGTGCCATTATTCTAGAGAATAACAACAGTAATTAATTGCCCATATCTTTAGATACGATGCGTAAGATTCCTTGATCGACTAGGCCCACATGTCTATAAGCCCCATCGACTAGGACCGGTCAGAAGAGCTCACGACTGTGTGGTGGTTGTAGTAAAGCTTACGCACCACATACCGATCATAGGAGGACTTACAATCGGGAATAGTCGAGAAAGACATACTACTACGGGTAGTCGAGGAGGACTTACGATTATGGGGTGGTCGAGAAGAACTTACGACCTCCAACTTCTCCCTTATGAATATTAAGGGTATACTCAAGAACCATATGTCAAGATTATTATCCATAATATGAATTACGATAAATAATTAAATGAGGATTATTAGATCCTCGCCAACTAGCCTCTCAACTTCAAGTGAAAATAACTTACTTGGAAAAGGAGTCAGAGAAGATCTTACGACTAGTGTGGTCAGAGAATGGTGGTCGAAGGAAAAGCTCTTCGATCGATATTTGATTTGACCGTAAATATACTTGGTCAAGAAAGGTATTGGAAATCTTACGACTTACAAGGTGGTCGAGAATATCTTACCACCATAAGGTTCAATTAAATCATATTTGATCATTTGGCTAAATTCCCCAAATTCAATATTTTTGGTCTAAGCATGACTACATAAAGTTTTTCAACATGCTCCATTTCATACTATTGTATCAACTAGATTTTCATCTAAGGTGTCAAGGTAGGTTTATTTCAATGTCTAGATTGGCGCTAAAGGATTTAGGCATAACTATAATTTAAAAACAAGTATTTAAATTACATTGAATAGAAATACGATGCAATAATAATTTAAAACAGAATTTAAATAATTTGAAATATCGATCAAATATGATCAAAGGATGTAACTTGCCTTGCTTATTTAGTTGTTGTTCTTAAATGGTGCCGAATCGATTCTTCAATACTTCCGCTTCAAGTCGTTAAATCTATACGCGAAAAACAAACCAAATTCAAAAATTCAAATAAAGGAAACACTTTGGACGAAAAAAAACATATCGAACAACATCTTGAAAGACGAAAGTACTCCAGATGAAACTAATTATAGCTAGTGGAGTTGATGAAGGAAATTCTTCGCATTTAAATATATCCAAAGGAGTTGATGAAAGAAATATCGCAGCATTTAAAGTATAATCGAAAGAAGTTGATGGAAGAAATACTTTAGACAAAAGTAGATAAATCTAACAGGAAGAGAGAATGTTCACAGGAACATTCCTCACTGGTTACCTAGATAGGAGAGATTACATGGTTAGGTAATACTCTCATATATGCTTTCAGATCATGAAGGGCTCTGCTACTGAGAACGGATGACGACGGATGATACCTAGAACCTAGGTGATGTTGTTTTCCTTAACAGGCCACCTAGTACTCACAAGCACTCTTTCCAAGCATTCTATGTAAACAACCACAATGATCATACAGTAAAAAACAATCCTCTAAAGTAAACCGATCACGTTAGGTTGATCCAAAATTACATGAGCTAAAGGTTACTATGCAAGATTACCCAAGACACGATGTTGTTAGATTACAAAGATATAACCTTATGTTATTTGGATACTTCTAGACATAGGGCTATAGGTTAACGACTCTTGACTATTATCTAACTGTTCTTCTAACTCGCTTTTACTATTTGATTAACTCATTATCTCTATTACTACCATAATGGTCTAGGGTTTACTAAAGTTAGATCATGTATGTGTGTATATCTAAACACAACTATATTGAGAATTATGTTACACAAATTTTATTGTCATTCTTACAATTTAATTAAAAGCGGGGTACTAACTACTTGATCAAGTCGCGACTTAGTGGATCATGTTACATAATATCACTTAACTTGTCTAAGTTGACATATCAATTAATCACGCATATGTTTCATTTAATCACCGATGGTCATGAGTCGGTCATGAGTCTCCAATCGATAAAGGATCCCCTAATTAACTATCACCTTATCTAAATGCCTACATTACAAGGTTATTCACAAATAACCCCCGCTTGCCTAAATCACCCACTAATCGCTTTGGTCACACGATCATGGCAAACACCTCTTCTCTAATGAACTTCCTCCCGATCCGACTACAAAGAACTAGCAAAGCAGCCTACATATTCATTCTTCAAGAGGGATTGTGCAACGGAAGACCGCTTCCTAGACAACCAAGAGACAAGAGAAGTGCCTAAGAAATGACATGTGCTAGAGGTACTCTTCCTATCTAGCCGATGTACCGCAAAGTCGTAATCTAAAACCCCAAATGGACAGAGAAGACGAGCAGAAAACCAAATACCATATCAAGGGTAGAGTGTAATACTCAAGATGCGCTTAACGGCTTGGCGATGTGAAGTCCTGTGACGCTGAAACCTCGCATGAGGTAGATCGCCAAGTGGATGTCCGGCCTTGAGGTCACAGTATAGGAGGGAGCCGATCATGTCATGGTACTCATGTTGATCCATAGCTTCTCCTTCCTCATCTCGATCCAAAGCCGATGTCGCCATGGGAGTGGCGATCGACTTGCAGTCACCCATCTCAAAACGCTTGAGCAAATCCTTGGTGTACTTCGTTTGATGGATGAAGATCCCTTCCTTGCATTTCTTGATTTGTAGCCCTAGAAAATAGTTGAGCTCACCCATCATACTCATCTCAAATTCCCTGGACATGGTCGCAGAAAAACTTGAAACAAGAGCGAGAGGAACCACCAAAGATAATATCATTAACATAAATCTGAATAAGCAAGAAGTCATTGCCATGCCTAAGAATGAAAAGAGTCTTATCTACCTTTTCCATTTCAAAATCATTCTTAAGCAAGAAGGTCTTAAGTCTATCATACTAGGCTCTAGGAGCTTGCTTAAGACCATACAAGACTTTGGATAGCTTAAAAACACGATCAGGGTGCTTGGGATCCTCAAAGCCAGGGGGTTGCCTAACATAAACTTCCTCCTCTATAAAATCATTCAAAAAGGCACTCTTGACATCCATTTGATACAATCGAAAGCCCTTAGAAGCAGTGAATGCAAGCAGAATGCGAATGGCTTCTAGTCTAGCAACAGGAACGAAGGTCTTATCAAAATCTAACCCCTCAACCTGGCTAAAGCCCTGAGCTACCAACCTAGCCTTATTTCTAACCACAGAACCATCCTCATTTTGTTTATTTTTTGAACACCTAATGGGTTTCTTTAACATTATGACCACTAGGAGGTTCTACAAGGTTCCAGACTTTATTTTTTTCAAAATTCTCTAACTCCTCATGCATGGCATTGACCCAACTAGCATAACATAAAGCATATGATATATCATGGGGTTCAAAAGAAGCTACAAATACAGAGTGAGAGAAAAGGCTTGGATCATGATACCTGGAGCGAGTGACTCGCTCATAGAGATTACCAATCATCTGATTCGGAGGATGTTGCTTCTGGATGTGCAGTGGAGCGCCTGGGGGAGATAGCGTCTCCTCAAACTCCGCAGGTACTGCTGATGAAGAGGATGCAGCAGGGGGCCTCAATTGGAGGTGAAGCAGTCGTCGTGAGTTCAGGAGCTTGGGCAGCTTGGACAGGAACATCAGTAACATGTGGAGGAGCAGTATCAAGTTCATCCTCATCTTCTTCAACAAAAATGCTCTCTGTCACCTCTAAGTCACCTGAAACATCGGATCTAGCCTGTGGCTAGTCTCATCAAAAGTGACATTGCATGTCTCCGGACAATGTTAGTTTCAACATTAAAAACCCGAAAACCCCTCGAATGAGCAGGATAACCCAGAAATAAACCATCACAAGTCCTTGATTCGAATTTATCTAGGTTCCCTACCTTGAGAATAAAACATTTCGATCCAAAGACTCGAAAGTGAGAGACAACGTGTTTTATACCAAAACGAAGCTCATTTGAAGTCTTGCCTAAAGACGGTCTCAAGAAGACACGGTTTGAAATATGGCAAGTCAGAGCAATAGCTTCGTCCAAAACCTCCCTGTGCTATACTCATCTAGCATCGCCCTAGCTATCTCGACTAGGGTCCTATTCTTCCTTTCCACAATACCATTTTGTTGAGGGACGTGGAGAAGAGAACTGATGCTCAATACCAAGGCCAAAGACAAAATAAGCAAAGAAGCATTCTTGAACTCGTGCCATTGTCATCAAGGATCGCTCTCAAGGCACCAGAAGGTTCAGAAGCCAAACGAAGAACAAGGTCATGATAATGATCAAAAACCTCATCCTTTGAAGCAAGAAAGAACACCCAAGAATATCTCAAAAATCATCGACTATGACAAGAATATACCATTTGCCACCGATCGATCAACCCTAGCAGACCAACAAGATCCATATGAAGCAACCGTCCCGGTCCGTCACCATGACCATAGTCAATGATGGGTGTGAGGCGGCAACTTGCTTGCCATGCCTATGTATGCACATACAACATCCTTGACAAATTTTGAGTTTAGGCAAACCTCTCATGAGATCCACGCCACTAACTCGTGTCAGATGATCAAAACCAATGTGCCCCAAACGTCGATGCCAAAGCCAGATATCAGAAAAAGAAGCAATTAAGCACTTAAGGGATCCGGCAAGAGATTCAGAAAAATCAGCTCCAAAAATTCTACCAACTCTAGAAATCCCAAAACAAGCTCACCAAAAGAATCAAGCACACGACAGCGTTTTTCTTAAATCTAGTCTCATAGCCATCATCGAGAAGTCAGGAGACAAAAGGAGATTGTACCTTAGCTTAGACACAAGCGCGACGTCATTGAGAATGAACTTGTCGCTCACCTTGATCAATCCAGCCTTCAATGCGCCCTTGTGTATCATCTCCAAGGTGATGAAGTCATCACCCGCCGATCAAGCGTGAAGGAGGTGAACCATCTTGAGTCTCCTGGCCATGTTCCGTGAACACCCTGAGTCGATTTAACCATGTGTTCTTTCCTTTCGTGGCAATCCTAAAAATCAAGGAACAGAATAACGATGTGTCTCAACATCAAGTTAGTTAAAAGCTTACTTGGGAACCCAAAGATCGAGACACACGCTTATAGTAGTATGCAAAGCGTAGTGCTATCCTTGATTCTATTAGGAGTTCTATTATGAGCAATGGTTACTTTAACATGAGATGCATCCTATCTGGAAACATGATGATGATGAGTATGTGCAACAAATCCTAGACCAGCTTCTTCTTTTCTATGTGACCATGTCTCACAAGAGCTCTAGGTTGATTAAATGACATTCTAGCAATATTTTTCTTAGCTGCTCTTCAACCCACGCCAACAGATTCAACCAAATGTCCACTCTTCTTGCAATAGGTGCAATGGTATTTTGTACCACTAGGATAAGCACCTTTTGACTCAAAAGAAGGTTGGACAAACCTTGCAGATTTGAAGACGCTTTTGTAGGTTGGGTTTTGAATTCAACTAGCCATTTTCCAAGACCCAAACATTAGGCTTGGATTTGTCCTGGGTAGAGTTGTATTCTAAACCTTGCTTCTTAAAAGGAGATTTTGACATGTCTAGAATCATGTTTAATTGTTTCTTACCTTTAGAGAATTTTTCTAGTGTGTCCTTAAGGTAAGCATTTTATTTTCCAAAGTTAACACATGAATCACAAGTCTTGGCCTTAGTGGCTCTAGCATGTTTCTCCTTAAGATAAGCAACTTCAAGCTTATAGGCACCACAAGAGGCACAAGGTGTAGACTCAATTGTGTCCTTAAGCTTGGTATATTTAGCTCTAACTGCTTCTAGAATGTCCTTAACTTCATGTTCGCTTCTAAGTAGAAAGAGCAAAAGTTAGATTCAAGATTACCGTAGCAACCAACTTGCTAGACTCTAAGTAGTTTTCACATGGAGCAGAAGTCCTAGCATTTTCAAGTTGATCCAAAGCAATATCATGAGCAGATTGCAGTTTAGCAAATTTAGAATGTAAAGCATGGCAAGAAGAACATTCATAAGATTCAATAGTCTTAGCATTAGCAAGTTCTAACGTCAAATTATCTACTTGAGACTCTAAATCCTTGTCCCTAGCCATGATAAACTCTAAAGCCTTATCCTGACTCATGAGTTGCTCAAACATGTTGTCGCATCTAGCAGAAAAAAACATCATAGGAGAGAGGTGCCTCATCGTTGTCATCGGCGCCGACGGAGTTGGCCATGAAGCACATGCCGGTGAAGTCCTTGGCCTTCCCTTTCTTGTCTTGAGGGAGCTCCTCCTCCTTGTCCTCCTCACTCCCGGAGTCCACATCGCTCATGGATTGATCTCCAAAAGCGGCAAGGACCCGGTGAGCAGCCTTCATGAGCTTGGCAGCATCATACTTGGGCTTGCCCCTTGAGGCTTCTTCCAAGCAAGCTTCTCATCCTTATGATTGTTTTACCTTTCAGCTTAGGGCGCTTTGCCCAGATGTGATATAGCTCTCACACTCATAGCACGTCACAGGCCACCTCTTCTTGTTTCTAACATTGTTATATGCCCGCAGTGACTTTCTTGGCTAAAAGTGCTAAATCAGCCTCAGAAGACTCTCAAACTCTTCTTCTTGAATAGCGATAAACACGCAAGAGAAAATCCAAGAAGACTCAAGAACCATCGAAGTTCTTTTCGAATGATCAACTACTAAAGCCATGTTATCCTTCTTAGGAAGACTGCCTCTCTTGATCTCATGAGTCTTGAGCTTGCTATAAAGCAGCTCCAAAGTGAGAGAAGAGAGATCGACGTTCTCCTCAATGGCAATTGCCTTCATCTCCCACTCCTTAGTGTTGATTGCAGCCAAGAGGTGGGTGGCATTCTCAGATTGAGAGTACTCAATGTCAACAGCTCTCATCTGATTGATCACCTTGTTGAAGTGAGTAAAAACGTCATCGATGCTCTCGCCAGACGCATCTCGAATTTGTTGTACTCGCTAGACCGTCTCGCGACTTGCTTGATCCGGGACGATCCTCATGGTAAGTTTCGTGGGTGTGCGATCTCATGTGCGGTTTTAAGGTTGCAAATCCTATCGCATTCTCGCCTACTAAGCCCAACAGATAGGAGGTTCTTTGCCTTATGGTTGTTTGCCAAGAGGGTCACGGGCCGTGCAAGCAATCTCAGTAAACGAAGTGAGCTCGAACAACCTCCCATACAGCCTTGTCCTTCGCTCAAGGAAGACTCGCATGCGATTCTTCCAATAGGCATAGTCGAGCCCATCAAGACATGCGGCTTAGTCGAGTACTTATCCATCGCCACATTCAGTGACCGGTTAAGATCAAGATTGAACTAACCGGGCTCTGATACCACTTGTTGGACCGAAAAGGCGACTAGACAGGGGTGAATAGGAGCACGCTCACTTTTTCACAAAGGTCAGATTCAACACCAATTTTACTCCAGCAGCTATGGAAGCTATGAAGATCAATCTACAAGTACAGCGGATGACTTGTATCGAATCTAAACCAAAACCCCCAAAGCAAAAGACCAAACGGAGGTCAAACCCTAATGAGCGGTCAGACCGGTGGCAGATGGGCGGTCGATCGAGGTCGGTCTCGACCGACGGCCACGGTGGTCTCAATCGATTTCGCCCGTAATGTAAGAACAACCCGAAAACTCAAAACTCAAATTGGTCTAACTTTTGATCCGTAAGACCAAACTTCACGAAACTTGAACTACACCTTCTAAAAGATATTAGGAACCTATTCCAATCAAAGATCGCAGAGATCCATGCCAAAGTTCCTACCTTTTTCAGTTTGAACGAATGTGGCTCAAAAACGAGTCCAATACAAAATATGATCTAGAGACTTGTTTGTGGGTGAATGATGATCAAGATGATCCTAGATAGGTTCCCACATGTCAGAGAAAGTTAGATCAAGACAAGAAACCAAGCAAAAACTCGCGAATCAAAGAATGACCCAAAATCACCAAATAGAGAGAAGGAAAGCAAAGAGACACATCTTTGAGAAACTTTCCTTGGATTGATTTGATATGGTATTAGTTTATAGCCACTCCATCAATGGAGGACAAAGACTCAATACATGAGCACGAAATCAAATCCAACTCTCTAGAACCCTAACCTCCAACTATCAACTCCCTAGGCACAAAAGCAAAAACTAGGGTTTACAAGTAATGAAAAGGGTTGAGGGGGTGCAGCCATCTCCCTCCTCTATTTATAGTGGAGGCTTAGACCTTCTAGAAGATTGAACCCTAATGAGCTCCTGTTAAGGCCCACACACAAACGGGTCACATACACATGCATTTCAAAGCGTCGTCTTCATCTCCTCTTGACCTAATCCGCTTCACCTTGCGCCATCTTGCTCGTGAGTTGGCAAATGGTCACCAAGGTAGTATTTGGTAAAATTACCAAAATACCCTTTCTCGATCTTTTGCAAAGACCGAAGTCCCATCTTCGTGAAGCATCTCCCATGCTTCACCACGATAGATTGATCCAATGCTCTCATCATGTCGGCAAGTCTCCCATCCGCTCCCACCGAAAGCACCATGGCACTTGCACCGACCTTCGCCGCTTGACCCAACCCTACAAGACCAAACCGCCTGTTTCGTCACCTTTGTCCCTCTTGCGCCATGCTTGACTCCATTGACTTCACCCGGCATCCCCGATCGTTCTGGACCTCAACTCTCCAAACTTAGTCCCGATCATCCTCGCCGTTGACCGTCATTGACCTCAAAGCAACCTGCACAACAATAGACAAAGAAATCGATTCTGGGAACAAGTTCTTTACAACTTGACCCACGTTAGTCAAAACATGCATCATGCAACACATATGCCATGAAACCCACGAACTTGACTTAACCCAACACTCATCGCCACCGATTGCCCGATGAACAGCAAAACCCGGTCAGACCGCCACTGAATGGCCGGTCAGACCGCAGTCCGGTCAGACCGCCATTGATTGCCAGACCGCCATTGATTGCCCGATCGATCAGCATCAAAGCCGGTTCGACCGCTATAAAGACGCCGGTCCGACCAAGACCGACCGACAAAGATTCCAAACTTTGACGAAAACGCATGTTTCGACAAACCAAATACGCCATTGCCAATTGTAATATCATCCTAAAATCATGAGCATATCCCTATGATATCCACAATATCCCCCTTGATGAACACATTGACAATTTCCCACAAATGCAAATTTTGAGGTTTGAAAAGTAAAAACTCCCCCTCACTATGATCCTCAAATTTTAGAAAATTTCAAATTCTCCAAATTTCTCCAAAAAGCTCCCCTTTTAACATTTTTATATCTTCTCCTCTTCTCCCCTTTAAACATTTTGGAAATATCTTCTCCCCTTTGACAATAGAGTCATCAAGGAATCACGCCTTCCTCTCGTCCAGAGATGACAAATACAGAATGAGGAAAAAAAACATAAGAAAGAGCATGCATGAAATGCAATGGAGTGGCTTTATTTTTTTTGTATTTTTTAATTTTTGAGTACAAGAAGCATTGGAGATTACCCAAAAAAACAAGCTAGCATTTCTAATTGTTTTTTTAATTGTTTTCAGGATTACAATAATATATTTCTATTTTTAATTGTTTTCAGATATCCCATTATTGTTGTCGATACATGATGCCACATTCTAGTTGGAGTACCACGCGCCCACAAAGACTTTCTCAACATATGTTTAAAAAGTGACATGGACGCCGCAGCATCTCGATCGAAAGTGGCATCATGTATCGCAAGAACTGTAATTGGATGTCCCGACGCTTCCTAGCGTACCATGCTTCTTAAACTTGCATGGGCTCGATGAAATTGCTCATGGTCATTGCCTCATCCTCCTCACGCATGCAAGGGCGACTAATTTCCTAAAGTGGCCGAGGACTAAGACAATATATATATATATATATATATATATATATATATATATATATATATATATATATATATATATATATATATATATAAGACACGGTTTTAAAGACACAAGTACCACCGATTGGAGACTTTATAGAGAAGAGATTATGAATGGAATGGTAGGACGACTGGATGTAAGGTAGCGTAACTTGACCTAAGATGAACACAAGCAGTGCATAAAGGTGAAATGAATGGCGAGAAGCAACGGATGACATCTTGACAAAATGACAAATCAACAATAAGTCATAACATACATATCACATATTTTATACATCTATTTTTGCAAATCATCAATCAACATACATATCAACATCCCATGGTTCACCAAGCAAGTTTCCACTATCAATAGCAGACAACACTTGACACTTCTGAATAAGTCATAACACATAATTAACAATATAACATATCAACATCACATATATATCAACAACCCAATAAGTCATAACATATCAACAACCCATACATATCAATAGAAGAGACAACACTTGACAATATTGTCGATTTATCGAAGTCACGATCTTCTTAAATAAAAGAGGAAAATGACGCGATATATCTTGGAAGAGAATGGGGCTGCTCTTTATTGAGATGAACTGGATTTACAGAGGGTATTTATAACCCAACTGGGGACTACTCCTAATTACACTAGATGTGCGGATGCTATGCTAAGTAATCAGGCTTAGAACACGATCTAAGATCGATCTGCTTTTGCTTCGACTCTACCGCTTTATCTCTATCTTCTTGTTCTTCGTCTTCTCGCTTCCACCATTAAATAACTTCAAGAGGCAGAAGCTATTTCGAGAAGGCGCCCTAGTGAAACGTTATGATAGTTGAACGACAAAGCGCTTAGCAATGTGTAAACCGCTTATGTTAAGTTGCCTGTGATGAGGGCATCCCTACGACACCTTTTCTCCTCCACCTAATGCTCAAGATATACGCATTGAGTTGCCGACAGACCAATAACAAGAGCACGTGCCAAGAAACTACAATCTCAGGTGAACTTGCTCCTTAATGAATATATCATTGATTTTAATGAGAATTTTATACTACCTAAAAACAATGTTTTGCTTGTGCTCCGGTTTGAAGATTCAACGCTGGACAGAGATCAAGGATATGCGGCCATCATCCAAGGAAGACCATCAATTGAGGAGGTCAAAGCGCTGGACTATAGCACATTCGGCCAAAGAGGAGAGGGCCAACGTTCATGCGGCCAAGCGAGGGATCAAGACCCATGCGATCAAGCACAAAGCCCATGTGGAGGAACCAGGAAGGAAGTCCAATTATGTGGCGTGAACAATAATCGCCTATGAACAGCGCCGTGAACAGAACGGGTCATGCGCTACAAGAATGTGTATACAGTGTGCGCGTGAACAGTATATGGCGTATGAATAGTACCACATGGAAAATTAGTCTCGACTAGCTCTTAGCATGAGATTATATATTGAGGGTAGACCCCATTGTAACTCGCACCACGCTTATGCAAAAGAATAGAACACAAGTTATTGCTTGTTCTTTCATAACAGTGTTCATGCGAGGACTTCTGAGAGAGAATTAGGCGATCAATTGTTCGTTCTGCATTTCAAGGTCAAGTTTGCTTTTCCGCAGGGAATTGAGGGCTTGGCGATCTCCGCTCGTGGTCTAGCGGCGATCATCCTAGTGCGTGTTGGCGAATATCCATAGAGCTGCAAGTCCGTGCACTGGCGCGTGGTGTATAGCTAAGCGGTGTTCGTCATCAAGCGCTATTTATCTACGGTTCTACTCGAGAAGATCGGGCCACCCCGTATCAGTCTGTGAGACACTTAACCATAGGGTGGTTTTTGTTAGTGTCTTTGGATCATATAACGTCGCACGGTTTGGAACATACAGGACGTGTTCCATTCATCATACGGTAAAGATGTCAGTTCATATCTTTTCCGAGCAGCTACCTGGTCGGAGCCTAGGCACAAGACCTTGTCCCACCAGGTACCCATCATGTAACCTCCGAATCCTCACGACCAAAGGAGGTCGTTAGCCTTAGGGGTTACGACATGAAGATGTATGGTCTTTTATTATGTATTAAAATAATACATAGAGGTTTTAATCCTCGCCGTTAGCCCCTAACTTTAAATGAAAAGGTCGTGTGAACACCTTCTTCCAATGAAGTCAGACGCGCACTTCATTTAATGTCGTGATATACGAGGTGGTCTGTGGTTCACCTTTCAAGTTGAGAACTTGCCTTGGGAACCAAAGTTTCTCGTCTGCTGGACTAAAAAGAGGCTTCGCCTGCTGGACTTTTTGGGTAACTCCTTGTCAGAATTGAAGATCGAGGCTATAAAATCCCCATCGCTAGGCTTTTAGAGCTTTTACGCTTCTGCATCTCCTTTCGATCCCTTTCGGTTTCTCTCCAAAAAAAAAAAGATTTAGTCCTCTTACTGTTCTTCCGACCACAAAGCCTCCTACGACCACTACTCATCCTTTGAGGATTTTCATCATGTCGGAATAAATCACGAAGTGGTTGCCTTCGGAATTAAGCAAGAAGAAACACGAGGCGTTGGAGAGGATTGGGATGCTCCCAAACAAGAATCTGATTAAGGTGAGGTCGGCGATCGGAGAGCATTTTCCAAGCCGTGAAGATGGAGAAATCCCCATTTTCCTTGTCTACATCGAATGCGGGCTGAGGTCACCAGTGCACAAATTCCTTCTCCGTGTTCTTGAGTATTATGGGGTGGAGTTGGTGAATTTGGCTCCGAACTCCATCGCCAACATCAGTATTTTCACCTATTTGTGTGAGGCGTACATGGGAGTGCCACCCAATTTGAGGCTCTTCAGGTATTTCTACTGAATGGTGATGGGGAGATCCACGGCGACTCTCGGGGAATGCAAATTGTGTGTTCACGACGGGAAGGCCGATGAGTACATCCATATGTACTCGAAGTCCTCGTGGTCGTCATGGAAGAAAAACTGGTTCTATATGACGCTTATGAGAGACAACACGACCAACACTTCAATAAGTCATAACTCATAATTAACAATATAACATATCAACATCACATATATATCAACAACCCAATAAGTCATAACATATCAACAACCCATACATATCAATAGAAGAGACAACACTTGATTAATATTGTCGATTTATCGAGTCGCCGATCTTACTTAAATAAAAGAGGAAAATGACGCGATATATCCCGGAAGAGAATGGGGCTGCTCTTTATTGAGATGAACTGGATTTACAGAGGGTATTTATAACCCAACCGGGACTACTCCTAATTACATCGATGTGCGGATGCTGTTAAGTAATCAGCTTAGAACACGATCTAAGATCGACTATTTTGCTTTCGACTCTACCGCTTTATCTCGCCTTCTTGTTCTTCGTCTTCTGCGCTCCACCATTAAATAACTTCAAGAGGCGAGTTACTTCGGAGAAGGCGCCCCGTGAAACGCTATGATCGGTCGAATAAAGAAAGTCAAGTAGCAATGTGTAAACCGCTGCGGTTAAGCGCCCGTGAGACACTTAATCGTAGGGTTGTTTTTGTCGTTGTCTTTGGATCATATAATGTCGCACGGTTTGGAACATACAGACGGTTCCATTCATCATACTGTAAAGATGCCGATTCATTTCGTTTACGAGTAGCCTACCGGTCTGAGCCTCAGGCACAAGACCTTGTCCGACCTGTGGTACCCATCATGTAACCTCCGAATCCTCACGACCAATGAGGTCGTTAGCCTTAGGGTTACGACCATGAAGACGTATGATCTTTTATTATGTATTAAAATAATACATAGAGGTTTTAATCCTCATCAAATATAACATATCAATGCATAATAACCCATACATATCAACAAAGATAAGAACAAGCATCCGCATGGATCATTGCATTCATTTATATTTATGATTTCTCTCAGATTTTCTCTACATGTATGTATTACACATTTACACTTCTCTGCAATGAGGCACTTCTCTTCAGGTATGTATGTATTACACATTTAGCATCTGGGCTCTGGCCAATGGCCATCACCATCAGCATCAACCAACAACCAGACACTCGGGTGGGGAGGGGAACGGACGAGAGAGTAAGGGCGCTGGGGAGTGACGACTCGAGTTAGGGCTCCTACTTATAAAGACATATCACAGACAGTTCGTATATAAAACCGTCTGTGATAGCTTAAGTTTCACAAACGGTTGGTATTTGGAACCGTCCGTGATAGCCTCTTCTCTACAAAATCTCCAAGCAGTAGTTTTAAAGGCAAAAGCAGCCACTACTTAGAGATTTTGTAGAGAAAAGATCAAGAATAGAGAAGAGGGGAAGCGGGCTCGGGGAGGAGGCGGCCACTGTTTGGAAAACTCTCACAAGGATTGAGACAAAACTCTCATGGATAATACATGAATACAAGTCCAGTGAAACATATAAAATATGTTGAAACAAATAATTAAGACTCATACAATTACAATCACATCTCGCTCAAGTATTTTAATATCGAGCGGCAAATTTCTTCATACTAAATAAGAAGACCACAAACTTTTGTAAAAAGAACATGAATGGTAATAAGATAACAATATATGGTAAGTTGACGATATCATGTTAGGATGTAAAAAAGAGTTTTTCTTAATGGTTAACTGTCTATCTATAAAGCAGATAAGAGCAAAGAACTCAGAGAAACTCACCTTTCTCCATGTAGAAGTTCGTTTACATTCATATGGGCAAACTATGTGCAAGGATTTTGATTCCATAGATTCATAAGCTTTCATTCCAAAATTATTCATATACGGTTCATCCTATTATTGTCCCTGGAGATTCATTATTCATATACTTACATGGTGTTACTTACCCTAAGAATAGATGATGATCGACTTACTATTAATGATGTACCATTTGTTAAGATCCTCTCCAGAGGCAACCAAATTGCCTCCCTCAGATTACCACTTCTTAAGGTCAGATCAATGTGTTTTTCATTTGATACCTGATCATACGTATTGAAAACAAAAAATGTCTTTAGGAACATACCATGCAGCAATCACACCCAAACACAACTCCATTCCCCACCTCCAGATCCATCCAGCCAGCAGTCACAGAGGGCAAGACCATCAACCGACAAGCTAGCTAGGTAGCCCACATTGCAACTCGGTTCACATGAATACCAACAGCACAACCAATAGATCTGTCTTACCTCGATCGACATCGCCGGTGTCGGTGGTGAGGTAGCCGAGGCTGAGGTCGGTGGAGATAGAGGTAGCCAGGGGAGGTCAGTGAGGTAGCCGGGGTTGCGCACGCCGAGGGGAGGAGGAAGAGGGGAAGAAGGGTGGCGTCGGCGACGGGGTCACTCGAGTGGGGAGTGGAACGGACGAGAGTATGGGCGCTGGGGAGTGACGAGTTAGAGCGCAAACCCTAGGGGGCTCCTACTAATAAATAGACTTATCACAGTCAGTTCTATGATGGAACCGTCAGTGATACTTATCACAGACAGTTCCATTGTGGAACCGTCTGTGATATGGTGTCGTATCATAGACGGTTCATTATGAAAACCGTCTGTGAAGTATCACAGACGGTTGTTTGTTGAAAATCGTCTATGATATTTCGAAATATGACATATGGTTATTATTAAGAACCGTCTGTGATACTACACAGATGGTTTTCATAATGAACCATCTGTGATATTACCTCTTCACTGACGGTTTTAGCGCAATTTAGTAACACTGACGATCGCAAAACCAAAACCGCTCGGATTGCATGTAATATGTATGGTTTTGGTCAACCGTCTCGTGATGAGGCGCCCAAGATAGCCTTTTGTAGTAGTGGATACATCTCAATCGCCCCATCGGGTCCGCCAAAGATGAGGTCGGTTCGTTGACGACACATCCACCTTGCATTCTCGTACCTACGAGCACGAGTGGTCGGGATATTCTCGACCTGCTAGTGGGTGAACGCCCGTGTCAGGTGCACGCAGAACAGCCTTATGGCGGTAAACGGAAGATGGATTAACAGTAAAATACACATTTAAGGACAGTAAAATAACTATATGTACTAGACAGTAAAATTATAATAGTTTGGACAGTAACTATTAGACCGAGAGACAGTAAAAGTATTAGTGTGCTCCCACCGTTTGCATTCACAGTTATATCTACCAATTTCCTCTTCGGCTACCACCTTGAAATCGTGCTGCGACCACGCGAACATCATATTGGTAGTAAAATAGGAGGAACGATTTTTTGTCAGAACGAACGGGGATCGAGTGGACATATCGAGAAGTTTTGTCATACAGTAAAACTCACTTTGGAATCATGTAAAACACATCAATAAGAGCAGTAATTACATACATACACACGGACAATAACAATTCATGACATTTACATTAATATAGCTCAGAACAAACAGTAAACCGCGTCGCACACAGTAAATGGACGAGAGGACAGTAAACAATGGGTGAGTCGGTAGTAAAAATAGGTTGGGTACATGAGGGGGGGGATGCATCCACATGTGCCTCCTGAAAGTTTTGTTACCACTGTACCAGTGTTTTCCGGGACTAATTTTACCATCAACCACTATCCGATCTGTGGCGTACCAGTGATTTGCGTGTTTTACCATCGATTCTAGGAGTAACTGTTCTTTTTACTACCGATTTGGGTGACACGTGATCTTTTATTACTATCGATTTCACCTCTAATCGCGTGATATGGGGTTTTTACTGCTAGATTGGACGATACCGAAACTTTTACCATCGATTGCAACACGTGCGCGTGTGTTTTACCACCGATCTCACGCGGAAAGCGTGCGAGCTGGCGCGTAGCGCGATAGAGCGTGAGCTATCGCGCCATATGTAGCATGGGCTAGGCGGCGGCCCACGCGTAGAATAGCTTTTCAGCGATGAGAGTCGTCGTTGGTTTCTGAAAAAAGGTTTATCTAGAATAGTTGCTTGGCACCACGCAATGAACGCATGATACCGCATGGCCATAATAATCCAAAAAGGTATTCATGTAGATCAATACACTGAAATTCCATGCCCTTAACTAAGTTCTTATTTCCGACTGTCACAAACACATAGTATTCCTTCTATCTTCTACACCGAACCTGGAAGACATCCCGATGTACGCTTTTAACACCAAACAAGGAAACAACGGTACCAGACGTCACAACCAACATAAATACGACATATCACATACGAGTAGCATATCGCAATTAGACGATTATGTCTCGCCATGCTTCAGACGGACAGCTCCTTGGTGGCAAACTCTCCTCTTGTCGAGCACGCCACTTCCATCTTGCAAAGACTTGCACGGCGGGCTCACCATCGCACCGCGCCGCTGCGGCATGGCCATTTTGAGTCCATTGGCGCTCGCCCACCTTACGCGCGATGATTACGGAGTTGACCACCTCGTCGTCGGGGTGGTATACGGCCAGCACATCGAACCCGCCCGCTCGATGTCCTCAGATCGACGATGGGTACAGAACCCGCTGCCCGTCGCGGCGCTCCGCGACAACGAGGGCCGCTCCGTCCGCCATGTGCCTACCTGTGAGCTATCACCTTGGCCTTTCTCGCCGCCATGCCGACGAAGCGCGCCAGAAGACGACGTCAGATCGCGCCGAAGCTCTGCGCCAGTTGGCTACGCCGGCGGTGTGGAACGACATGCGCTACCACGCCCTTGTCCGCGCGGACTAGCTTCTGCCCGCTCGTTCGCGCGCCGCACCTATCGTAGTTGTTTAACAACAGATAAGGCGGTGGCTACGGGCGAGCACGAAGCGAGCTGAACGGCATGGGCCCGACCCAACGAACGCGACGCGGGTCGGCGCAATGCCGCACGAAGCGAGCCAAGAGCTCACTCGAGCTTGCTGAGGTTGATGTAGTTGCTGTAGTAAGGAAGCGGCCGAGGTGGTCGAGCGGGTTGTCGGCGGCGAGCATGTCGGAGTAGTGCGCCGAGCTTCCTCGGCGCCGGAGCAGAGGCGGATGAGCTCCTCCCGCATCTTCTGCGCCCGGCCGAGCTTAGTCACATCGACGGGCTTGGCGGAACGCACGCCATGACGAGGTCGGTGAACAGCGGCCCACATCAGCAGATGGGCTCAGCGACGGCAGCTTGGCGATGGCGGCGTGTAGCCCGGCGATCTTCTGAACCAGGGCAGCAACCTCCATGTTTTGGGCCTCCATATTACTTGTTACTAATGCCCGAACTCTGAGCACAAAAAATGGGAATGGCTATGGACTGGAGTGCTCGAGCTGCTTGTTGAGCTCTGGAATGCGTACCAAGGGGTATAAATAGCAGCTGCACGGCCTCACTTATTTGCTAACTGCTAATAAAATCTCAAATGTTTGGCGAGTCCGATTGGACCGACCAGGAAGCTCAAAAAAGCGCATGAATGGCGCTCTTCACGCGTCCATGCCCGATAAGGCTGGTTTCATGCCTCTGATTAGTATTATTTTTAGTTATACTACACCTGATAGTATGAGTAATTAAATTCTGATATATGTAAAATTATAAATGCTCATGTGGAGGTCACATGTCCGATAAGGCTGGTTTCATGCCTCTGATTAGTATTATTTTTAGTCAAACCGCTGCAGCGGGACCCATTCGCTAGATCGCTCAAAGTCCGACACAGGTCGCAGCTGGGGAGTGTATAGAGTACGAGTTCAACACGAAGATTGGCGTATGGAGACAACGAGCCAATATTAGTATACTCGGTACTCTGCCAATACCATAACCATGTCATCATATCACGTCCCAAGTCCTTTTTTAGATAATGCAAAAGCAAAAGACTCTCTCGGCTTCTGGGATTCCCACAGCCTTATTTATTGCAAGATAAAAAGTGCCAAAATTATCAAAGATAGTTAACAGCCTGAGGCCTTACCTCAAAAGGACGGTTGAAAATTAAACTAAATCATCACTAATCCTGTGGCTAAACTGCCACCCATGTAGGTTTAAAATCTGCTTCGCCACAAACTCCAACTTGGCGCTCCTAGCCAGCAGAACCTCCTTCTGGGTTGAGTTCTGTAGATTTGCTCAGATATTCAGCCAGTGTCCACTCGAGAAGAGAACCTGCAAGGGATTAGTGATGATCTTTTTTGTCAAAAACAACACCATTCCAATATAGCCAAATAGACCAGCATAGGGCACCAGCTCCTACTAGGAGATGTGACTTTAACATTTTTGGAATACCAACTAGCCAATTCCCAAACATGTTTGCTGTACTCATAGGAGGAGTTAAATTAAAAGCACATTGAACAGCCCATCACACCAACCGTGCAAAGGGGCAATCAATAAATGAATGCTGAATTATTTCCTCTTTAATACAAAAGCAACACTTTTTGCTTCCCCTCCAACAATTTCTTTTGAACAAGTTATCTTTAGTTAATAAAACCTCTCTTTTGAGATACCAAAGAAAAATTTTCACTTTTAATGGAATCTTAATACCCCAAAAGAAATCTTTACTGGTAACTCGAGTATTCCCAATTAGTGCCATATAGAAAGACTGCACCGAAAAAAAAATCCAGATTTATTCAAATTCCACCTGAAAACATCTTTTTGAGAATTCAATTGCAAATGCGAAATTCGCAAAATTAACTCATTCCACGCATTGAGCTTAGGTCCAATAATAGGTCTTTGAAAAGTAATATGCAAAGCGGTCGATCCTATAATTGTTGCCACAGTATCATTCTTTCTCCTCGCTACATTATAAAGAGTATAGGATATTGACACTTCAGGGGAGACTCGCCTAGCCAAATATCTTCCTAAAACCTAGTTTGCATTTCGTTTTTAACTTGGAATGAACAAAATCGAAGAAATTGATCTTTAATTTTCATTAGACCCGACAAGAATTGAGAAGTCCCAGGTTTATTAACCACCTGTGAAAGGCTCTTCTCGCCCATATATTTTCTTGTTAGCAAAGATTGCCAAACCCCTTCTTCATTAAGCAGCTTAAACAACCATTTCCCTAGTAAGCCTTTATTTTTAACGTCTAAGTTTTGGATGCTTAAACCGCCCAGCTCTTTAGGCATGCAAACTACACTCCATTTGGCCAACCTATACTTGCGCTTATGACTGTCACTCTGCTAGTAAAATTTAGATCGATAATAATCTAGTCTTTTAAGAACCTCTCGAGGAATCTTAAAAAAAGATAACATAAACATTGGCAGACTACTGAGCACCGAATTAATAAGAACTACTCGTCCACCAACAGATAAATTGTTTCTTTCCAACTACTAAGTTTCTTTTCGACTCTATCTTCAACCCCTTTCCATTCACTGTTCCGTAATTTCCTGTAGTGAATTGGAATACCTAAGTATCAGAAATGAAAGGTACCCACTTCACAACCAAATAACTGAGTATATTGCTGTTCAATTTCTTTGGCTTTACCAAAACAAAAAATCTCACTCTTATGAAAATTAATCTTTAAACCTGATAATTGTTCAAAGACACAAAGAATGAGTTTGATATTTTTTGCTTGTTCTATATCATTATTCAGGAAAAGAATAGTGTCATCCGAATACTGTAAAATTGACAACCCATCATCAATTAAGTGAGGTATTATTCTTGATAACAGACCTTCTTCTTTAGCGCTTGAAATAAAAATGGCAAGCATGTCCGCAACAATATTAAAAGAATTGGGGACAGAGGATCACCTTGTCTGAGACCCTTTTGAGTTTGAAAGAAAGCTCCAAGATCCTCATTGACTTTTATTCCAACACTCCCCCCTCCCTTAATGAAATGTTCCACCCAGGCGCACCACTTAGGTGAAAAACCTTTCATCCTCAAAGTTTGGAGTAAAAAAGGCCACTTTACTTTATCATAAGCTTTCTCAAAACTATCATGAAAATTATTCCATCCATTGTTGCTTATGAAGCTCATGGATAGTTTCATCAAGGGTGACTACTCCATCAAGAATAAATCTTCCTGGCATAAACGCCGATTGGGATGATCTAACAACCTTATTAGCGACACCAATAATTCTATTAGTTGCCACTTTAGTAAACACTTTAAAACTAACAATAAGGAGACAAATAGGTCTATACTGCTGTATTTGTTTAGCATCCATTTTTTTGGAAGCAGAATAATAATCCCAAAATTCAAACTAAAAAGAGACAAAGAGCAACTATGAAACTCATAAAACATGTCCATCAAGCTATTTTTAATTACTTCCCAAAATACCTGATAAAACTCAATTGGAAAGTCACCCGGCCCTAGCACTTTGTTCTGATCCATTTGAAAGATCGCCTCTTTCACTTCCTTCTCAGAGAATGGTTCCATAAGTGCATTATTTTCGGTATCCGAAACTTGAGGTATATCATTCCTAAAGGTATCAATCATGGATAACTAATTGACTTCGGCAGGTCCAAAAAACCCTTTATAATAATTGGTGATATACTTCTTTAATTGTACATCTCCACGAATTATCCCCTCCTATTGATCGAGCTGAATAATTCGTTGTCTTCTATTTTTACCATTCGCAATGAAGTGATATAATCTTGTATTTCTATCACCCTCCAAAAGAAATTTCGCTTTGGACCTTTGATACCATTTAATTTCTTCTTCTCTTAGCAGATGTGCCAATCTCTGATTAGCATCTTTTTTACAATTACGCTCCTCATCAGTCAAACCCACTAACTCAGCCTTTTTGTCTAACTCATCAATTAACAAGTTAAGCTCCTTCTTTTCCTTTTTATAAATCCCATTGCAATTTTTAGCCCAACCGCGAAGATATTGTCTAAGAGTTCTAACCTTATTTACTCATGGTGCTTTGCAATCTACTTACTGTATTTACGGTCAATGATGCTTTCCGCAAATTAAATATAAAGCCATCCTTGTCAAGCCTTGCATGAATACTACGCGCATACTGTTCCCTACGACTTGTAGAGTACTTTATGTACTCACGGCTATACGCCCTTTGTTGATCAGTCGTCGAAGAGGAACCAGTGAACACGAAGTTCTACGAGGCATACTTCGAAGACCATGCAGACTAGGCCGCGTCCTCCACTCGATTGCCTGTGGGCATGTCGGATGGCCTCCACGAATTGTTTTGTTCTTCGCTGCAAGTTGTACTCTGTTGTCTTCAGCCCTGCGTGGCAAACTCTGTAAAAACCTTGACCATAAGGTCCTTTGGCTGTTAAGTGCTATTAATTTGTCTGCTTCACCTATAGTTTGTTGTATGGATATGATTACACCAATGTTGCAACTGTGTGAGCTACCTACTGATCACGGGACTAGTTCAGAATGCACAGAGGGTCCCAGGGTTGCAATCCCGGGGTACCGACACAACCCTCATTGAAAAAGTCCATAATACCCTCAAGAAAAATTATAAATACAAAATAACAAATTAATGATCATATTTGACTTATACTACCATCATATACTACTAGTAGAATGCATAGTAAGATTTCTCATGACTAGACAATGGTAGAAGAAAGGGAAAAATTGAATAAATCACTACAAGATGGAGAGAGAAAGAGAGAGCGCACAATACCAATTCCAGGAGGAGATAGAGAGCGAAATGAATTCCCAAATACCACGACTTGTGAAATTCGAAAGGCTTCAGGGTATCTACAATAGTCCATCTCTCAAGGTTATCTCTAAATACTCCAACTCACCTAGCACGTCCCGAACAATCTGTGTTTAAAATCATTCCTCTAACTATTTTATATTATTTTCGCCACAACTTTCACTCTCACCATTTCTGTTGGTTTACATGCTAAGGTTGTGTCTTCCATAAGACAAAAGCACATTATCTTTTTTCACATCTGTCGGTGTTTCAGAACCGATCTTACGTAATGATTGTTTGATTCGGGGGGTCTCTAAGACTCAAATCACACAGAGAGAGAGATGGGGATTTTCATACAGGTTCGGACCTTCTCCGGGGAGAATAACAACCCTACTCATGTGTGTATGTATTGAGTATGCTGGTTTACAAATTAAGAGAAAGACTTGAGTGTGTCTTGTGCTCTTGATTGCATTGTTCCCTCTTCTCCTGATGATCCCGCCTTTTATACAGTCTTCGAAGTGGGCTACCGTTTCTCCAATTCAAAGGGTGCCTTAATGCTTCAGATGATGGAGCCGTTTTTGGAGATTATTGTGGGAGTAGTAATGTCCCCACGTTGTCAAGTAGTTATCACCAAGACAGTGGGTTAGATCGTGCCATTATTCTAGAGAATAACAGCGTAATTATCTGCCCATATCTTTAGATACGATGCAGAAGATTCCTTGATCAACTAGGCCCACATGTCTGTAAGTCCCATCGACTAGGGACTGATCGTAGAAGAGCTTACGACCAGGTGGTGGTTGTAGTAAAGCTTACGACCACAGACTGATCGTAGGAGGACTTACGATCAAGGGATAGTCGTAGAAAGACATACGACTACAGGGTAGTCGTAGGAGGACTTACGACTATGGGGTGGTCGTAGAAGAACTTACGACCTCCAGCTTCTCCCTTTTAATATTAAGGGGTATACTCAAGAACCATATGATGGTATTATTATCCATAATATGAATTACAGATAAATAATTAAATGAGGATTATTAGATCATCATCATCTAGCCCCTCAACTTCAAGTGAGAATAACTTACTTGGAAAAGGAGCCGTAGATGATCTTACGACCAACAGGTGGTCGTAGAATGATGGTCGAAGGAAAAGCTCTTCGACTGTTATTTTATTTGACCAGAAATATACTTGGTCAAAAAGGTGTTGGGAATCTTACGACTTACAAGGTGATCATAGAATATCTTACAACCATAAGGTGGTCGTAGTACTATAATTAGAAGTAAAATCTTTCCGACTGCTATTTCAATTGACCAGAAATAGACTTAGCCAAGAAGGTAATTTCGCTTGAGGTGTAAAGACAGACTCGGTTTTCTCGAGCAAACAAATTGAAGAATCTCAATCGACTCTCATAGACCTGTCTGTTGGAGCAGTTCCCGAAGCGGTGGCAGCTGTTGGGTTGCCACATCTTTAACTCAGGCGCACGGTTATAAAACTCACCGTGGGTGAGACTTGGGGTTTTTCACCTTTCCCCAAATCACTTCCACTGTTCATCAAGTTCTTGTGTTCTCCGCCGCTGACCAAATCGTGCACCTCCTTGAGACCTTTCCCAATCCAAATCCTCTTCCCTAGAGAGAGATGGCCAGAGCCGTTTCCTAGTGGGCCGAATCAGAGATGGATACGACCAAGATGAAGGCTTTGGTCGCAGCCGAGAAGATCCCGAAGAGGGAGTTTGTCAAGTGGATTAAGGCTGCCAGGCAGCATTGGCCGTCGAGGGACATTAGACAGATTCCCGTCCTCCAGTCGTATTGTAAGTGTGGCTTTCGATTGCCTGCTCACCTTTTCCTCACACTCGTACTCGAACACTTCGGGGTGGAATTAGTGAACCTCGTTCCCAATTCTATCACGATGTTGGGCGTGTTTGTTTACTTGTGCGAGGCCTACTTGGAGATTCCGGCCGACTTGGAGTTGTTCCAGTACTTCTATGGGATGATCAGGCTAGCGGGAATCGCCGGTAGCTGTAGTATGAAGCTTCACGATGGGAAGTCGAAGGAGTACATTCAGATGTTCACCTGGTCGTCGTGGCCGAGATGAAAGAAGATGTGGTTCTACTGGGAGACGGCCAGTGAAGACAGCCTCTCCTTCGTGGGAAATCCTACCGAGAAGATTGCTTCCTGGGATTTGACTTCCAAGGATTTCGGCTGGATCGCCCCTTTCATTCAAGACATTAAAGACTTCAAGGAACAGGGGCTCACTGGATGGCACGTAGTGAAGGATTTCATCACGTGCCGCATTAGCCCTCTAAAGAAGAGGGCTCATCCCATGTGGAGGTATTCGGGGCCGCAAGGCCCGACCAGAGATTACGAGAAGGGTAAGTAAATTTCCAATCTTAGCCTTCTTTCTGTTGATTTCAATCTTGGCTATTGAAAGTTTACTTACTCCTACAGATCTCTCACAAGCTGAAATTGACGCTCGAGTCAAGCTCATTTGTGATAAATCCCCGCCACCCAACATGGTGGCACCTCAAATTATGGCAGCTCTGTCCGCAGAGGACAAGATGGAGTGCCTAAAGGTAATGAAGAACCGATTTCATCTTTAGGATCTTGTAGTCGTAGAAAAACTTACGACTGGGTACTGGTCGCAGAAGAACTTACGACCATGAGATTGTCGTAGAAAAACTTACGACTTGGTACTGGTCATAGAAAGACTTACGACCAAAGGATCGTCGTAGAAAAACTTGCGACTACTCAGTAGATTTTCTTTTTCTAACTTCTGCAAAAAGTAGGCATGGAAGACCGTCAAGACGGCGAAGAGGTCGAACTGATGGCCGTCTGTCGTACCCGGGATAGAAGGATCCCAGATTCTCTGTGCTTACATCACTAGTCCAGGAACAGCTAGTGAACACACACTACTACAAAAACGTTAATTCTGGACGCCTCATCACAGATGGTTGACCAAAACCGTCTGCATTACATGCAATCACAGTCGGTTTTGGTTTAGAGATCGCTCAGGTTACTTGCCGCGCTAAAACCATCTGTGAAGAGGTAATATCACGCACGGTTCATGTTGAAAACCGTCAGGAGTATCACGCACGGTTCTTATTAATAACCGCTCGTGATAATTCTACATATCACGATGGTTTTCAACAAAGAACCGCTCAGGAACATCACGCACGGTTCTAACAATAACCGCTCGTGATATTACCACATATCACGACGGTTTTTGTTATAACCATCTGTGATAATATCGCTACAGCCCAATGCGCGCGTTTTCTTCTTCGTCGCCATCCACTTCGGCTCCCCGATGCGTCTCTTCGTTGCATTGATCCGCTTTGGCTCCCCGATGCGTCTCTTCGTCTCACACTCTGAATTTATACCTTCTTTTATAAAAAGGATCATCTGCCATCAAAGATGTGATCATCCTACTTATAAAAAAAACAGAAATGGCTACCTCTTCCTTGTCGCCGGCATTGATGGCCTACTCCGCCTTGACCAGACGAGCACCTCTCTCAGACGTTGAACTGCGTCTGCGGAAGAACACTGCTTCAACAAAGATCTTCACTCCTACGTCGGTCGAGAATTTGCCGAACCAGATGACGGCTACCTTCCGCCGTCTTGACATCCTCCTCCGCCGTGTCTTTCGGGTGATCTCCCACTTTCGACGAAGTTTATCGCGCCATCGACGTGGTTCTTCCAAAACGACGCTGCACGCCTTCAGAGGCTTGCCGTCACTTGGACTATGTAATCGAGGCAAGAAGGCGTCCGAGTCGACGTGCCAAGACCCTCAAGAAGGGAAGAGAGCCTATGGGCTCAATTCTTCTTGGTTCAACGACCGAGGGTCTTCGTGAGACACTCGAACGAGCGTTAAGAAGTGTGGACGATTTTAGGCTTCGTCACGATGATCGTGAACCGTCCGATGCCGACACTGCCGCCTATGAAGTATTGAAGATGGAGATAGCAGCCTACCTCCGCCACTAGAAAAACTTTGTTTAATTATAGGTTTCTACTTTCTTTAATATAAACATGTAATTTCTTCATGTCATGTAAGTGTATATACAAGATAAATATACTTGATAAAAAACATTTCAAAGACGGTTCTATTATGGAATCGTCTGTGATAATTATCACTAACGGTTCCATAATAGAACCGCTCTGTGATAAGTCTCTTTATTAGTAGGAGCCCGCCGCCGCTAGGGTTTGCGCCTAACTCGCCACTCCCTCAAATGCCTTACTCGCCCATTCCTCCCCACCCGAAAGTGACCCGTCCGACGACGCCATTCTTCCCATTGCCGACGGTTGTGACACCACGGTTCACTGTACAAGACACTCGTACGATAAGAGTGTCTTTTGCAGTGTCACCATTGTGCCACAACTACAGTGACGCCCTAACTCTCGTCACTCCTCAGCTCCGCTAGGGTTTGCGCCCGCCTAACTCGTCACTCCCAACAAGATTTACTCCGCTCCTCCCTACTCGACGCCACGCCGCCGCCGCCGACCCGTCGCTGCCGCCACCCGACCCTGCTGCGCCCGCTAGGGCCTCGGCCGGCTTTGCTTTCCCATCCTCCTCTATTCTCCTCTAGATCTGTTAGCTTAATGTCTTTTGTTGAGTTTGATTTTTATACTTGAGCCTTAAGTTGTGTCCTCGATGTTTGTGTGATTTATGCAAGGTGAAGGAGATGGATGAGGGTTGTGCCGGTGGTGGGGTCGCCACCGTGGTTGTGCTATATCGAGGTATCACCCTACCTTACTCCCCTCTCTGCCTCTACCCCCTTGCTCGTGATGAAAATGGCTAGTGCTCATGATGGATGCCGAGGGCTACTACTGGTGTGGTGGGTTTGGACATCCTTGGTCTTGTTCTCTTGCCGATGAACCGCTCAATGATGTTAACATTTTATGCTGAAATTGAATTGATAATTAGTTCATATTAATAGTCCCTTGCTCTGTGATGTAATGATGTCAATAGTCTTATGCTGAAATTGAATTGATAATTAGTTCATATTAATAGTCCCTTGCTCGTGATGTAATGATGTCAATAGTTTTATGCTGAAATTGAATTGATAATTAGTTCATATTAATAGTCCCCTTGTTCATGCCGGTCAAGTTCTCCTACCTTCATGCACTGTGCACGACCTACCATTCCATTCATAATCTCTTCTCTATAAAGTCTATAGTTGCTTGTGCCATTAAAACGGCATCATATATATATATATATATATATATATATATATATATATATATATATATATATATATATATATATATATATATATATATATATATATATATATATATATATATATATATATATATATATATATTATATATATTCATACCTCATTCCCTAGTTTAAAAAGTACTTCCACGGGCAACCTCATTGAGCCCACGCATGAGAAGGATGAGACAAGATCCACGGGCAACCCTCATTGAGCCCCTGGCGTTTGCGCCAATCAATTTCATCTATCGACAACCAACAATTCTTGGCGTGTAATTGTCTTTAAACCCAACAAGAACACCAAGCAACAAGTTGAGAATTCTTTTGAAATGTGAGAATGGTTGCTTGGTGTTCTTGTTGGGTTTAAAGACGATTACATGCTCAAGAATGGTTAGTTGTCGATACATGATGCCACTTCCCACGGAGTACCAAGATCAACGCCACTTCTTTCAACATAGCGACGCCCAATCCGTAATTGGATGTCCCGACGCCTCCTTGCATCCATACTTTTTAAACTTGCAGGGGCTCAATGAGGTTGCCCGTGGCTACTGTCTCATCCTTCTCATGCTGTGTGGACGATCCCCCCAAAGTGGCTGAGAGACTACGAACAACATATATATGATGCCGGATTTAATGGCACAAGCAACCAACGCTGGGGCTTTATAGAGAAAAGTCATCACAGCATAGCCACCAAGAAACCGTCTGCGGATAGTACATATCACGACGGTTTCAGCCACAAACCGCTCAGGAAAGTATGCATCACATACGGTTCAAAACCGTCTGTGATGACCTCATGTCATCACTGACCCATAAACTCAGACGGCTCACGAAACCATCTGTGATGACGTTTTTGAATCGTCTGTGAATACCTTTTCTGTAGTAGTGACAGTCTTACAATTATGGTAACAAGTCCATATCATGCATTTTATTAATAATATCAGAGTATTTATTACAAAGGGGCACTTCGCCTAAAGAAAATTACGGCGGAAAGCAAAAGATAGTAGTAGGCCAAACGATATGCCACAAGCAATCATCTAGGGGCGCAGCCTAGCCGTCCAAGTCCTCCTCATCCACAAAGTACTCCACCTCTGAAATTATTTGCAATAAGCAAGGATGAGTACAACTTCCGTGCTCGCAAGTTACACCCAATAACAGAATATAATGTATGCAAGGATTACAAAGAAAGGCTTATAGTGTTTATTTTGCATAAAGCCATGTTTCTTTCAAATATTTATACTAAGTTCCAAAGCGGTTATTTCATAACTAAAATTCATTTTATAAATTCTCAAGTTTTATAGTAGGATAACCTCCATATGAAATATGGTAATGGATACCCTCCTATCATATGGCTAACCACCCAATCTTCCAATTTAATAAACCATTCAGGAGTATTTGTGTCAAAATCATTTTGAAACAAAAAACCAAAATCTAACTTTGAGTGGCAAATGCTAAACATGTCCATGACCGTGGACACGGCTATTCAAATAGTTTTACACTCTGCAGAGGTGGTACAACTTTACCCACAAGAGATAATTTGCTTTTAATGTCGGCCAATACACGCTTCCCAAGGCATGCGACTAAGCAATTATCACAAGGCCGTTACAATACTCTACCCTCAAAGTATTTATGCCCGCTAAGGTTTCACTTCTATTGGATTGACCATCCTCCGAAAGCCCCCTCTTGCGCCAAGTGGGAATACTGTCTAATCGACACCCACACAACAACATGGTACAAATAACAGTAGAGTATTACAAATTATTAAGCCTAGTCCTGCCTACTCAGGGCATGTGGTAGTACGGTGGAGTTAGCAAAAGCGGCTCTTAGGCCGGTCCTTAATCAACTTGGGCAACATACCAAAACCTTGGACTTGATCAATGAAATGATTCGATCCTGTGCATTAACTTACACCAATCTGACATCCATTTTGCCCAAGTTTAAACCACTTTTGATTTTATTTTGTTTTCAAAATCATTTACAGGAGTGTCCATGGTAAAACAATGCCATGTGCTTATTTTAAATAAATTTGAATCCTTGGCTAAATTCCCCAAATT
Source organism: Phyllostachys edulis (assembly GCA_036346405.1). Taxonomy (NCBI): domain Eukaryota; kingdom Viridiplantae; phylum Streptophyta; class Magnoliopsida; order Poales; family Poaceae; genus Phyllostachys; species Phyllostachys edulis. Next base: position 51,950 of record JAYEVD010000356.1, read on the forward strand.
AAACATTTTTGGTTTAAGCATATCTGTGCATAGCATTTTCAAATGATCATAGTTTGTACTAATGTATCAACCGGGTTTTAACTAGGGTGACAAGATATTTAGTTCAATACCAAAATTGGTCATACAAAGGATTTTAGGTATAACTATGAATTTAAAACAGGTATTCAAATAAGCATGCAATACATAATTTAAAACAGAATTTAAATAATTTTAAATACTAGGATTCAAGTATGATCAAAGAATGTAACTTGCCTTGCTCAAAAGTTTGGTCATTGATTAATCCTGGTTCTCCGGACTTGTCGAAATCTATATGTGAAAATAAACCAAATTCAAATAAAATTCAAAATAAACTTCAAATGAACTCCAAATTAAATAGTTTTGGTTTAGATAGCTAGTTTATGATTTTATATTAATTTAGAAATTTGAATCACCTAAATCGGAGTTCGTATGAAGAAATACGAGCTCCTGGAAGTTTTAAAATTAAAGAAAACCCTAAAATCTGATTTTCTAGAATTATTGAATTATTTTTCTAAAGGATATTCTATTTATTGCGTCAGCATTGCATCAACGGCTGGAAAATCGGATTTAAAGGAATTATTTTTCAATTGAAAATCCTAATCAGTCTAGGACACGTGGGCCTGTGTGAGCTGACTATGCATCCACGCATTCGTTGACGTGTGCGCTGACTGGGCGAAAACGGCTTACGTGGCAGCTACCTGGCTCCGACTAGGCACCACGTGGCCTTGCCACGTCGGACCGGCGACGACGGAGCTCGGACCCCAATGGTCGCCGGCACTTTGCGCCACAGCGACGCGAATGGGTGGTACCAATGGCAACAGGAGGAGACGGGGAACCTTATGCGCAGGGTTTCGATGATGAGGCGTGGCGGAGTTGACAATGGCGAGGTAGAAGGCGACGGCGAGGTTTGGTCCAAGGCGGCGAGGTTGTTCCGGGGCTGCTCCGGCGGAATTATTGCGCGCACAAGGTAGCCCACGCGATGGCGAACACAATGGTGTGGTCGGGGCAGCGGAGCGTTAGTGACGGTGGCGAATTTGACGGCAGAGCATCTAGGGCTCTGGCGGCTTCTGTAACGTCCCAAAATTTAGCTTTTCAAAAATCTTTTGAGTAGTTTAGGTCCCGGGAAAAATTCACCAATTTTATTTGAATTAATAAAGCTTAATTGGGACTTTCATAAATCAAAAACAATTTAATTTGACTAATCTCAACACCAACTATTATCAAAACTATTTTAGTTGGATTCTATGTGCTTGGATATATTTTCTAGAATTTTCTAGAATTTTTCCGAGTGCATTTGCTATTTTCTATTTGCCATTTGGATTTTCGACTATTTTCTAAAATGAAAACCTATTAAGAAATCTCAGTTTTATCTTGGGCTGAATTCCTTTGCTCAGCCCAATCCTATTCGCTTCTAGCCCAGTCCGCCTTGCCTCCCTTCGGCCCGGTGGCCATCAGCCCGCCACTCCCTCCGCCAACCCGTCTCCACTTCAACTTAGCTCGGTCCGCCTCTTTGCCTTCCGGCCACCAAGCCTCGCACAATTGCTTGGCCTGGGCCGGTCTACTCCCCGCCACCAACCCTAGCATTGCTCCCCGCCGCGCTCATGCTAGTTTTCGCCGGGCCACTGCCGCCACGCCGCCGCCGCTCTAGCGCTACCTGCCACACGCAATGCATGGCTGCCACCGCCTGGGCATCCATGACGGGCCCACCTCCCGAGGCCGTATAAAGGTGCCACCTTGGTGCGCCCTCACCCGCCGCCTCCGAAGCCCTAGGCGCCGCTGCCACACCGCGCGAGCCCACCGGATCGGAGATGAGTTGCGCCGCCAAGCCCGCCGTCCATGATCTTCATCTCCAAAGCTGCTGCGCGCCTCTCCACGCCGTTCGCCACCGTCCGGTGCCCCTCCACCTTCACCGACACCGCATCCGAGGCCCCCGTGTTGCCCTCACCCTCGATCTGCGTTTGCCATCTTCGGTACACCACCAGAGCGCCGTCCCTCTTCAACCCGTGCCACCGCCGCCATTGAAGTCACCCGAGCTCATCCTCGCTTGCGCCGTCACCGGTGAGACCCTCTGTTTCCTCTTTCTTCCCCTACCTCACCGGTTCTCGATGCCCGAGTCCTCTTTAGAGCCGTGCCACCGTCCTCATTCTCCAATGGAGCCACCGCCGCTGCGTCGTTTTGCTTCGCCGCCCCACACCCGAGCCGAGCTCGTCCCTACCTATCAGCGTTGGAGCCACCACTTTTTGTGTCGCCATTGCCCTTCAGTTCGCCAGAGCCACCGTGCTTAGCACCGCCACCCCGCCGTGGATCCCGTGGACGCCCCCTGCACCACCATTTCCGGCATCCACCTGGCTGCCATGGCCAGCATCACTACTACAAAACAGGCTATAGTAGATGCCCCATCACAGACGCTTCCTTTGGAACCATCTGTGTTGGGTCTGTCCGGACCTGCGGGTGGCGCGGGAAGCCTATCATAGATGGCATTTTTTAGAACCATCTGTGATAGTCATATATCACAGACGGTTTGTAAATAGAACCGTCTGTGATAATTTACAAACGGTTCTATTCACAAACCGTTTGTGATAATCCCGCTAATCACATACGGTTTTATTTTCAAACCGTCTGTGTACTATCACAGACGGTACTATTAACAAACCGTCTGTGATTAGCGGGATTATCACAGATGGTTCTTATGAAGAACCGTCTGTGATAGTACACAGACGGTGCTGAATGAGAACCGACTGTGATATTGAGTTATCACAAACGGTTCTCATTAAGAACCGTCTGTGATATCCTCACTCCATATAAATTGAGCTCGACACATCCTCTCGCCAGACTACTGCCAGGTTCATCGCCAGACTGCTGCCAACAGATTCATCAGCACACAGATCCTGGCCGCCTCGCCATCGCCACGCATCGCTTTGGAGAGCAATTAAACCCCTCGGCGGCTCCACTTAGATCTGGCTGCCTCCCCCTGTGCCACACTTCCCGCCCTAGTTCTCCTCCAACTCGCGGCTCCTCCCTAATTAAACAGATGGAGTAATAGTTATTATCCTTTATCCACTCTATTGATTAATGATTTTCCTTATTTTGCTACTCAGACGTGGACCCTAATGTTTATTTTTTTTTTTGTTGTATTCCTTAATCGAAAGCATAGGGTTTAAGTTTCAATTAATACTTCTCACAAAAGCAATAAATTCTTAGAAAAAGGCAAATTTAAACATCTAGCTCTCAATTTGATGGACCCTAATTAAACCTAAACTATAGCAGCCATTGGATGTTATTGAACCAAAACTATGACGATATAAATTCCAGAAAATGAAAAGCAAAACATGTAGCCTTTAATCTGGTGTAATTCCTTTGTGCAACGATGAGACAAAATGAGTAAGTACGTACAAAGAGGTGAAAGTCTTAATCAGAACTAGTTTCATGAGTTGTTTTCAGAACAGATTAAAAGAAGAATTTATGACACACCAAGATAAGTCACATGTGCAATGATCTATTTTATATTTCCTCCATTTATCCATGAAGAAACGCCATCACAAAGGGTTTATTGTTTCAATTATATCAACGGATATACAAGAATCGCGGACCAACTTGCTAGTTATTAATTAGGATCTTCCTCTTGTCTTTTGTCTCGTATCTAATCAACAATCATGCAGATAATCAATAATTATCCGTCGCCACTTAGAGAGGAGAAGGTTGGACCCCGCCTAGCGCCCCAACACGCCGCCTCCTCCCCCATTGCGCCACCTTAGAGAGGAGAAGGAAAGGAGAGAGGAATCGATTTTCTTCGTGAGCTCCAAGGGTAACGATCTATAACCCTTCATGTTTGCTATAAATTAATCGCTAATCAATTTGACACTAATTTGTTACATGCGAGTGTAGATGGATCGAATCGATGTACGGTGTGAACCGTGTGAGTCAAGAGTACATTAATGGCATGGTTGCTTTTAGAAGAGCCACGAAAGGTGATATGTTGAAGAAGGGATAAATTTTATGTATCGGTCCATGCATTGATTATGTAATCAAGATGTTTAACAACGCGCAGATCGAAGCGCACTTGATTCAAGGGTTTCAAAAAGGGTATACATATTGGACCACCACGGTGAAGAGCAGATTATACCGTGGTTAATAATGACGACATCGCCGAGGAAGTCAACGATTTCGGATGTGGACTATGCTTTTGATGAGGATAGGTGGCACGATGACAACTGGATCGATGCTACGCGATGCGTAAGAGAACTACAATGAGAGAGAGTTTTTTAAATTCGAGGGCTTAAGGGAGGACTCGGTGAGACCTTTGTTCCCTGGTTGCAAGCCGGAATATACAAGGTTGTCAATCGTGCTTGAACTGCTGAAATTGAAGGCAAGCAATGGTTGGTCCAATAAGAGTTTCACGGCGTTGTTAGGTCTCCTAGCGGACATCCCTCCAGAGGGAAACGTGTTGCCCAGCACCACTTATCAAGCAAAGAAGGTTATTTGTCCATTGGGAATGGAAGTAGAAAGAATACATGCATGTCCGAACGATTGTATCCTCATCGTAAAGAGTATGCGACATGCATGTATGTCCTGTGCAAAGCATCCCGATACAAGCGCCGAATATCGCTAAGGTGAATCAAGGACCTCCCGCTAAGATGTTATGGTATCTCGTCGTGATCCCACGTTTGAAGCATTTATTTGCGAACCCAAAGGAGGCAAGATTGCTGCGTTGGCACTTAGAGGAGCATAAGAGAGATGGAAAGCTAAGACACCATGCTGATTCTCGCCATGGAGAAACTTCGATCGAGCTTCAAGAGTTCGGTGCGAACCGAGGAACATAAGGTTAGGGTTGAGTACAGATGGAATGAATCTTTTCGGTAACATGAGCAGCCGACATAGCACTGCCCGTGAATCTATGTATGTACAACCTTCCTCCTTGGTCGTATGAAGCGGAAGTACATTTTGATGTCACTACTTATCCAAGGGCCAAGCAACCCGGGAAGGATATTGATGTGTACCTAGCACCATTGCCGAAGATCTTATGACACCGTGGAACGAAGGGCATGTGTATGGGATGCGATAAACGAGATAACTTCACTTTACGCCGCCATGTTGTTCTCGCACCATCAATGATTTTCCCGCCTTGGTAACTCTGTCAAGCTTCAAAGACAAAGGAGCCAAAGCCTCGTCAAGACCGCTAGATGCTACGGAGAGTGTATGGTGAACAACTCGCAAGAAAATCGTATATAAGGCCACCGTAGGTTCCTTCCCAAGAGTCACCCATACCGCAAGATGAAAAAACAATTCGATGGAAATAAGGAGAACGATTCAGCTCCAAGGGCTTTTAGAGGGAAAGAGGTCTATGATATGGTTAAGGATATCGATGTTGTGCTTGGGAAGGGACGTAAATTAAGAACCCGTGAGAAGAACATCCGAAGAAGCGGCCAATTTTTGGGACTTGCCTTATTGGGAGCACTTAGAAGTTCGCCACTACATCGACGTCATGCACGTAGAGAAGAATGTATGTGATAGCTTGATTGGTCTCTTGCTGAACATTAGTGGCAAAACAAAGGATGGTGTTAACGCACGGCGTGACTTGGTTGATATGAACATAAGGACCGAGTTAGCACCGGAAGAGACCGATACAGATTTAACATACCTTCCCCAAATTTTGCTACACTCTGTCCAAGGCTGAGAGAAATGAACTATGCCAGAGCTTGCATGGAGTGAAAGTCCCATCTGGTTACTCTGCTAACATTAAGAACCTTGTTTCTATGCAAGATTTGAAATTAATTGGTATGAAGTCTCATGATTGTCATGTGCTAATGACACAAATGCTTCCTGTTGCAATTAAAAGTATCTTGACGAACAAGGTCCGAGTGGCAATCTTGAGGTCGGTTATTTTTTCAACTCAATTGCTCAAGATCATTGATCCCCAAGGACTAGATGCTCGCAGTCGAGGTGGTGACGACTCTATGTCATCTTGAGATGTATTTCCTCCGCCATTTTTGATATCATGGTCCATCTCATTGTTCACCTTGTGAAAGAGATAAAGATATGCTTGCCCTGTGTTCTTGCGCCATATGTACCCGCTCGAGAGGTACATGGGAATTCTCAAGTCCCACGACGAATCGATCTCGACCGGAGGGCAAGATCATCGAAGGTTATGCAACCGAAGAGGTCATTGAGTTCTACGTCGACTACATGGCTCGTGGAACCGATAGGTGTGCCTCTATCTCGCCATGAGGGGAGACTAGATGGTATCGGACCATCGGAAGGAAATCAATCACCCCGATCTAGATACGCACGCCAAGCCCATTTCACGGTCTTGCAACACATGACCCAAGTGTCCCCGCACATCGACGAGCACAAAGACATGGTGCGCCAATGTAATCCGCACGGTCGGAGGTTTGGATCACGAGAGAGCACAACCGCTTGCTCAACGAATGGTTAAAGGTGCGAATCACGGGAGGTCATCAAGTGATGATACGCCGCTATGGTTGGCACGAGGGCCACAATTTACAATTGTCGCATGGCAAGGATACGACATAAATGGGTACACATTTTATACGGCACCAGATAGGAAGAGCATACCCGCAGTGGTGTCCGTGATAGATGCATTCAAGATCGATGGGATGAGGAGCTCCTACTATGGGCAAATAGAGGAGATATGGGAGCTTGACTACGTGCTTTTCAAGATCCCCTATTTCGTGCCGTTGGGTCCATCTCCCACAGTGAAGGTCGACAAGCACGGTGTCACTACCGTGGACCTCGAACGTGTCGATACAAAGATGAACCATTCGCATCAAGCAACCAAGTTGTTCAAGTCTTCTATGTAACCGACCCGGCAAATAAGAAGCGCCACGTAGTTCTTCATGGAAAAGGAGGATTGTCGAGTTGAGAATGTAGTGGACGAGGAAGAATACAATCAATTTGACGAGTTGCCTCCTTTCGAAACGGCATTAGGCTCGAGGAAGAACCCGGTGAGGAAGCTAGCTATATGCGTCGATCATCACGAAGGCCTATATTTTAATTAAGAATTTACTTCAATGTAATTAATTTATTCCATAACATCATGTGTTATGGACTTGTAATCTCTCATATATTTTGATGTCAATGTGAATTTGTCATGTGTTGATGTGTTATGGACTTGTCATATTTGATATTGATGTCAATGTGGACGTACATTGTAATGTGGAGTATCAAAATTGGTTTCACTTGATTTGGAGTTGAGTTGAATTAGATATGAAATTTTGAAGTCAAATGTGTTATGAACTTGTTATGGACTTGTCATATTTGATATTGATGTCAATGTGGACGACATTGTAATGTGGAGTATCAAAATTGGTTTCACTTGATTTGGAGTTGAGTTGAATTAGATATGAAATTTTGAAGTCAAATATGTTATGAACTTGTTATGGACTTGTCATATTTGATATTGATGTCAATGTGGACGACATTGTAATGTGGAGTATCAAAATTGGTTTCACTTGATTTGGAGTTGAGTTGAATTAGATATGAAATTTTGAAGTCAAATGTGTTATGAACTTGTCATCATACTTGTCACTGTGTTCAATTCATATGGACTTGTCATGATTGTCATCATACTTGTCACCAGTTCACTATGTTTTTCGAGGATATCACACATTGTCATCGTGTTTTGTCAGCTATCATGCACGGTTTTATAATACAACCGTCGTGGTAAGAATATCCTGAGCGGTTTGATGAGAACCGCTCAGTGATAATATCGCTGCACGGTTCGATGATAGAACCGCTCGTGATATTATCATGAGCGGTTCTCATGTAAACCTCTCGTGATATACTTTTTATAAGGTGGAAAACGCTAGGTTTTGCTCTCACTTGTCACTTCCTCTCCCACGCCTTAGGCTCTCGCACGCCGTTCGCCTCCTCTAGGGTTTAGGCTTGCCTGCTCACCGAGACTACGACCCGGCCGCCCGCCATTGGCGCCCGACCTCGGTGCCGCCGCCCGACCTCGGCGCCCCATTCACCTCCCCGCCGAAGCCCCGACGTCGCCGCCGCCGACCTCGTGCCGCCGCCCTAACATTGGCGCCCGACCTCGACGCCGACGTCCTCCTCCCCATGTCGGCCTCCTCCCTCTGACCGCCTTCTCCCCCGCCCTCCTCCCGTGTCGACCTCCTCCCACCTCCCTCCTCCCCAAGATCGGCCTCCTCCCTGCACTAGCCTCCTCCTTGCACCGTGAGTTCTTGTGCGGCATCCTCTCTCGTGAGTATTGGTCCTCTGTGGCGTTCGGCTGATCTTTGCATATATATATTTGCAAGTGCTAGTTGATACCTTGATCGTATTAGTTCTCGATTTCTTAATCTATAATCAAGATGTTGCAAATTGATCGATGGGCTTTGTTGACATGCTCGTGATGAACTCGCCTTATAACGAGATTGAATGTGATAGTTAGTTCATACTTGAGCTCTATTGTATTACTTGCTACCGTCAATATGATGTATCGTTAATTAGTTACTTTGCTGAGCTCATAGTTCTATTGCAAATTGATCAGCTTGTATTGACTAGTTTGTGATTCTTCTAGTAGTCTCAGATGAGCTCATTCAACTTTTCATTTGCCATCTTCATCTCTCAGTAGTCAACCTCTCGCTTGATCGAAGTTTAATTTGTTTTCGATTAATGCTTGAGATCATTTGACAGCTTAAGCAAAGTATTGTTTAGAGCTCATAGTTTGAATTTATATTATCATATTCATTTAATGAAGAGTATAGACAATAGGATTGAGATGGCAAAGACTTGTTCTTTAGCTACTCTCCTTCCGAGAGCACATAATATCATCAATCAATATGTTGGAATATTGTCTGCAATCGTGAGTTCTTGTGCGCATCCTCTCGTGAGTATTGCTCCTCTGTGGCGATTCGGTTGATCTTTGCATATATATATATATATATATATATATATATATATATATATATATATATATATATATATATATATATATATATATATATATATATTGTAGTGCTAGTTGATACCTTGATCCGTATTAGTTCTGATTTAATCTCATCAAGATATTGCAAATTGATCAATGGGCTTTGTTGACATGCTCGTGATGAACTCCAGTGTGTCGAGCTGGTGGATTAAGGAGTGTTAGGAATGTTAGTAGTCTATATGAGCTCATTCAACTTTTTATTTGCCATCTTCATCTCTATAGTCAACCTCTCAGTATTTTTCCTCGAGATTAATTGTTTCATATTTATGCCGAATTAATTATGATTATTTGCTAATATTGCACATGTTGAGCATATTATTAAGTTTAAATGTATATGTTAATTTGGGACACTTGCAATAAATTTTATTGCATATGTAACTTATATAGATAGCAAGTAAGCAAGATGGCAGAGGCACTGTCTTCGCCGCAGATGGAAGAGGCGCCAACACCGATGCCGCGGATGGAAGAGGCGCCGACGAGGCCGCCAACACCGACGCCGCAGATGGAAGAGGCGCCGACGAGGCCGCCGTCACCGTCGACGATAATAACACTAAGCGAGATGGTAGAGGACAATCGAAAATGCCTTTGAGTCGATGGTCATCACGGAGGTCATGACTTTGGGGTCCCTCTCGAGTCCCAAGAGATCGGCGAGATTCCTGACCATCTGCGGGATACTTGAAGGAACGGGTCCCCATCACCACACCAAGGTGGAAGGACTCGATTAAAGAAGCGAAGGCACGCCTGTGGGATGTAACTTTCGAGAAGTTCAATATTCCGTAAGCGACGCGGCACGCGCGGCGACGGATGCCGATGCTCACGATGGATAAATCGTGGAGGACCTTCAAGAGCATTCTTGTCACGGCACGTGAACACGTGTCGACGCCTTCTTCAAGCAAAGATAGATTCTTGACGCGGAAGCATGGGACACCTTTGTGGCTATGAAAACGACAACCGAATTTAGGAGTAAAGTGCGGTGCACAAAGCTCGCAGACATGAAACACTCACCCAAGACAGACTTCGCACCGCTGGTACGCTGGTAAATACAAGGAATGGGCAATGAAGAGCGAACCCGCTTCGATGTCATGCACCGCTGCTCCCTAATTTGGTTAAAAGCAAGGGCAAAAGTCTCGCCTTCGACAGCATCTCTTTCACAAACCCGCAGACTGTGAAGTGTCCCAACGTGTGATAAATATGTCAAACTACCTAGTTAATAAGTCCATAACTTCATAGTGTCTATAATAACATGATGACCTCTTGCAAGGATTTGATCGCCCAAGCTTCCCAAGGCTCCTTCCGCGCATAGGAGAAGGATATACTATCTACGCCTTGGGAAACAAGGATTACCCGGTCGCACACCGAGGCCTTGGGGTTAACGTACCTTGGAGTCATGGATTCGCGGACGACTCATCGCACGATAGGAGTAGGAAGAGATCCAAGGTCGAGCACCCATTAACCGGTTGGTACAGATGATTACTAACAAATTTGAAGAAAAGATAGCAGAATTGCATGGTCAAATGGAGATACTCCTGAGCTAGCGGTCACAAGCCGCCCCCGTTAATTCGGGAGGCAGTCCTCCTCGACGTCGGAGTAGCGCGGCGTCACAAGATAATTTCAACATGACGATGTCCGAGTACCGATAGACGACATCCGACACCGATAGAGCGACATCAAGGTAACGTACATCTATGGAATGCACCAAAGATAGACCTATAGGATGCCTTAGCTAATTGCGTGATCGCTTTATAGAGCCGACGCCGCAAGCTCCAAGTGAGGATGGATGGGTCCTTTGTATTGAGGCTACGCAGGGATGGTGTATCCATACGAGGAAGGCAAGCAGAAGACGGTACCGGGCGCAGGTTATGCCAAGGTCCGTGGATATGGTACATGTCAATTTCCGAGCCATCCTACCAAGATTCGCCCAACGAAGAGATCATAACACTAGGGATGCCGCCCTCTTTTATCCAAAGGCCCAAGAACAACATCGCTCGACCCAAAGAAGGCCGCGATCCGACACAACCATTCCTCTCCAACGGACCTCGATGACTCCACCTCATGTTTCGCCGAAGGCCACCTCTTCGATTCCCGTGGAGAAGACGCCGAAGGAACAGAAAAGCGCGTCGACGATCGGCCTCGAAGTCGTCTCACAAAAAGACGCCGCCAATCGCTAAGGCCAAATCAAATCAACGAACGCATAGCGCCTCCCAAGTCCGAAGTCCGAAGTCCGCGATACCCGAGAACTACATCATCGAAACCGCAGTTCGACGCAGATAATGCACGCTAGATATGCTTGTCGCTTTGCATGCCCGGTACTTGGACAAGACCCAAAAGAAGGTGCGACATCGAATCACCGCCGATACGAGGACAAGCATTTCTTCAACGGACGAGGTACTTCGTCAGAGGCTTCAACGACTTATATGAACTATTCAACCTCGCTGGCCTCGACGCCTCGCTTCTATGATGTTGGACATCGTAAGTGCGCATAATCAAGTTCTACATTCATGTAATACCGATAAATATCACAACTCATTGCTTATATATAGATACATGCTTTGAAAAATATCCGGAATGGAAAGAACCGTGGGTTTCTCGACCCACATGTGGTATCGCTGCAAACCATCCAAGAAGACTCGCCCTTCGTCGAGAAATACATAACGAGGTCATTGCTTCGCCGATTTAACATGAAGTACATAGTGGTGCCCTACAACCGGGGTAAGTGTCACTACTTGCTATACAAATTTTATTTGTACTTTATACACAAAGACTAACTTAGGTTTAATGACTATAGCGACATACATGAGTAGGTACCATCGATCCTTTTAGTTATTATACCCAAGAGGAACCATGTGATATACCTTGATTCCCTAAACCGCAACAAGCACGACTTCAAAGATTCTAAGAGGAATACTCGAGAGGTATGCTCATTTCCTCCTTACATAACTCTATTGTAGTCTTCATTCGCTTGAAATGGCCGAGGATAACTTTTTCAATCATGTAGGTCGCTCATCAATTATGTTGCCAACAAAGGAATATACAATGGAAAGAGCGCCTAACTAACACACATTGTGATGGATTTTCCAGAGACGCGCTACAACACGATAATCCTATATCATACTTCATAATAACGCTCTCGAATCGACTATACCTATATATGTAATTCTATTTTTTGCCGCCAAAGAAAAAGATGATGAGTTATGTGCAATCTACGCCTCGCTATCATATGCGCCTAATCCTTAGAGCTAGGAAGAAGGATCCTAAGGTTTGTCAATCTCAAATAATTATTTCCTAATTATAAATTTAAATATATATAGTTTACCACTTTACTCATGGTAGCGACAGTGTCTTGGATTTACAATGTGATTCACTCAAGGCGGAAGATATCAAGGACATTCGAGGAAGCTCAGACCTTTATCAACACGTAAATCATTAACGATAATGGAGAGTTTCACTGTCGCCAACCGAGAGCATCACCCGTCGACACCTCTCAACGTAAACAATTGTAATCCAGCTTGTAACTATAGCGACAATACTTGAACAAATGCGATCTTTTGTAATTTATTTTGAGTAATGATCACTTTGAGTTGTCAACAATTGATTATCTCTAATGAATCTGTTTTTGTGCATGCTTGAATCTGTTTTTGTGCATGCTTATTTTCCGAGGGCATGGCTAGCAATTCCTGAGGCTAGCCAGAAAAATAGCAAAATTGTGGTCGGGGTTGAGAGCTATCACAGACGGTTTTTTTGTTAAAACCGCTCAGTCGGAAGGTAGTATCACAGACGGTTTTACTAAAACCGCTCAGGATTCACGAATATCACTGCATCGTTATAAAACAAACCGCTCAGGATCGGGAATATCACAAACGGTTCAACAAAAGCCGCTCGTGATATTCAGGATCATGCACGGTTTTCTTTAGAACCGCTCGGATATTCATGATCACGCATTTTTTTAGTAGCAACCGCTCGTGATATTAGCCTTCATGTATGGTTTTTAGTAAAACCGCTCGGATATTGCGATCACTGCATTTTTTACCGCGTCAGGATAATGGCTCGTTATCACAGCATCAACAAACATAGACGGTTCGGAAACCGCTCGTGATGACGGTTCCGAACCGCTCGTGATGTGGCTTCCTGTAGTAGTGCATCCTCCCGAAGCCGCTTCTTGACAAAGATGGTCCCGCCCGTGTGTGTCTTGCTTTGGATCCGGGCCGATAGTCGCTCGCCGCCGCCGACGTCCACCCGAGAACGTCTTGGATGCCGCTCCCTCTATCTCCCTTATGTGTGGGCCTGCACCGCCTCTCTCTCACTTCTCTGTGGCGATCGGGTGTCCAGATCCGATTCAGGACTGTGCACAGCGCCACTCCAATACCTGGGCATATGTGGCATGCTTGTCATCGCCTACATGGCAGCCATGTTGGTACTGTGTCACATGCCACCTCATGCCACATCAGCTTGCCACATACATGCCACATTGTGCCACCTCTTGCCACCTCAGCTCACCGTGAAACCCATGTGGACACCTGCGTGTCCATCTAACCCTAAACCACACCGGTATAGACTCGGTTCACTGTGAACCAAGCCTATGACCCATGGGTCCCACATGTCGGCACTGTTCTTTGGACCTCATCTACCGTGCACCATAAACCCTAGCTCGTGGACTTGGTCTATGGACCAATGGCCCACCTGTCACTACTACAAAACAAGGTATAGAAGACGCCTCATCACAGATGGTTCATTTGGAACCGCTTAGAAGAGTTATTATCACGCACGGTTCCAAAGAAATGCTCAGGATATGCACTCTATCATGCAGACGGTTTATTATCGAACCATCAGGATAAGTCACACACACGGTTCTTATTACGAACCGTGTGATATGCTGACTATCATAGACGGTTTATAATCGAACCGCTCAGGATAAGTCACACATGGTTCTTATTACTAACCGTGTGTGATATGTCAGACTATCACGCACGGTTTATAATCGAACTGCTCGTGATAAGTCACACACGATTCTTATTACAAACCTTGTGTGATAAGCTGCACTATCACAGACAGTTTATTAATAGAACCATCTGTGATAAGTCACACACGGTTCTTATTACGAACCGTGTGTGATATGTCAGATTATCACGAGCATTTGCTCGTTATGGAACCGCTCAGGATAAGGAATCACAAACGGTTCTATAACATTACCGTCTGTGATATGCCTTTATAAAAAGCCCATAGGGCTCGCCCTCTCCCCAGTGCACACTTAAGCTCTCGCGCGCTCGTTTCTCCTCCTCTAGGGCTCACCCGTTCATCGACACTCCAACACTGCCGCCTCCGACCTCAATGTCTCCGCCCCCGACATCGGCGACGCTGCGCCGCCTCGACGCGCGGCCTCCTCCCCATGTTGGCGTCCTCTCTCTGCATCGGCCTCCTCCCCGCGCCGTCCTCCTCCCCGTGTCGGCCTCCTCCCCTACACCGGCCTCCTCCCCGCGGCCCTCCTCCCCGCGGCCCCCTCCCCTGCACCGGCCTCCTCCCCCGTGCCTCCCTCCTCCCCGCGTCGACCTCCTCCCCTGCACCGGCCTCCTCCTTGCACCGTGAGTTCTTGTGCGGTATCCTCTCTGTGAGTATTCATATATTACGTTTGTGCATCACTTTGGCTATATACTTATGTGTTGGATTGGCTTCAAATTCTATATTAGATTGTGCACTGAGAGATAGCAAAGTGGTTATGTGGGCTCGGTTGATCAGCTCTGTGATGAATGTCAAATCTAAAATTAATTTGATAATTGGAAACAATCTTGAGCTAAAACTATTGCTTTTTGTTGTCAGATTATCCTTGTATGAGCTAGTTGATCTTTGTGAGAGATACTTACATAGTGTGGATACAACTTATTGCTGAAATGATATTGTGATTATCTTGATATCATTGCTCTGTTATGTTTTTCATAACAGATTGCCTTTTGTTGTCTCGGTGGATATATTGACTCTGATAGTCTTTGATAATCTGTGAACTGAAAGTTTATTTTGCTACCGTGAGATAAATTTGACATTCAACAGGAAAATTTTAGGTTCAGCTCAAGATCTATTTGATAATTGTTAAATTTGATTAGTGAAGATATATTGACTGATGTACTGAGATTGCAAAGGTTAAATTAAATCATTTGCATCCAGCACATTGAGAGCACTCTTTAACATAAATACTCTGAGCTTTTTGTATGATATGGATATACTTCATATGTATATATTGATTTGGTCATTTAAATGCTTGCAACAATCCTATGTTGATTTGGTCATTTAAATGCTTATATTGTTTTCAAAGTCAATTAGTGAAGAGTATAGACTAGTTGAGATGGCAGAGGCACAGTCTTCGCCGCCGCCACCGATGCCGCCTAATGTCCGGATTTCCGCCGATTTATAATGATACGTAGTTTAAATGGCAGAGGAAAATCGAAATTGCCTGCGAGCCGACTGATCATCACGGAGGTCAATGACGTTGGGATCCCTCTGAGTCCCCAGAGATCAGCGGCGAAATTCCGGACCATCTGCGGGATACTTGCAAGGGAATGGGTCCCCATCACCACACCAAGCTAGAAGTCTCTGACGAAACAACAGAGAGGCGTGTTGTGGACAGAACTTTCAAGCAAGTTCACTATCCCAGAAGCAGACATGGCACGCGTGGAACGGCAGGCGTTGCTCTTGGTGGATAACGCGTGGAGGACCTTCAAGAGCATTCTTGTCACGAAGTACGTGAACACGGGCAAGAGACCCTTCCTTTGTGGCTATGAAGATGACGGCCGAATTTAAGGAGCAAAGTGCGGCACACAAAGCTCTCCAGACACGAAACACTCACCCCCACAGACTCGGCACCGCTGGGTACGCGGGTAAATATGAGGAATGGGCGGCGGAGGAGGTGAACGCGTTTCCTGATGTCACAGACCTGCGTTCCCTAAGCTGGTTAAAAGCGAGGGCAAAAGTCTCGTCTTCGGCCAGCATCTCTTTCACAAACCCGGAAAACCAGGAAGTGTCCCAACGTCTGGTAAATATGCCGAACTACCTAGTTGTTAATAAGTCCATAACTTCATAGGATATGCTATCTACGGCCCTGGGAAACAAGGAGCACTCGGGTCGCACGCGAGGCCTTGGGGTTATCGTACCTTGGAGTTATGGATTCCGAGGCGACTACGACACATATAGGAGTAGGAAAAGATCCAAGACCGAGCACGAGGACCGGTTGGTATAGATGCTAACTGCAAAATTTGAAGGACAGATAACACAATTGCAGGATCAACTGAATCAACTCCTGAACCAGTCGCAAGCTGCCCCCGTTAGTTTGGGAGCCAGTAGCGTCACGTCCACGTATAATTCTGAACATGATGAAATCCAATTACCTATTGATGACATCAAGGTAATGTACATCTCTGGAATACTCCAAAGCTAGACCTATAGGACGCCTTAACTAATTGTGTATCGTTTTGTAAGAGCCAACGCCCTGCAAGCTCCAAGTGAGCCAATGCCAGGAAGGGACAGCAGAAGACGGCAAGCCCACCGGTGCAGAGGTTACGCCAGGTCCAGTGGACAAGGTACATGACAATGTCATGGCCGCCCTACCGGAGATTCGCCTCAACGAAGACATCGTAACACTAGGGATGCCATGCACACTTTTATCCAAAGGGCCCAAGAAGGATATCGCCCGACCCAAAGAAGGTCGCGATCTCGACATGACCATTCCTCTCCAACGGGACCTCGATGACTCCACCTCACCATCCTTCGCCTGTATACACCTCATCGGTTCCTATAGAGAAGACAAGAAGGAACAAAAAAGCGCATCACCGATGTCGCCCCGAGAGAAAACGCCAAGGAACAAGAAAAGTGTGCACCAGACGGTTCTCTTAAAGAAGACGCCAAGAAACAAGTAAAGCGTTCCGCCGATTGGTTCCCGAGTCGTTTAGCAGAAGACATCGCTAATCGTTAACGCCAAATCAAATCGATGAACATTAAGGCGCCCCTAACTCCGGAAGTACTCCATCGAAAACCGCAGTTCCAACGCAGACTACTCAAGATCGACTAGCTTGTCGCTTTGCATGCCCGGGTACATGCGGAAGACCAAAGACAAGGGGTGGATATCGAATCACCGCCAGTACAAGAATGAGCATTTCTTCACGGGCCAGTCACTTCATCGTGGGCTTCAACGACTTGTACGACCTATTTAACCTCGTTGTTCTCGACGCCCGCTTCTACGATGTTGACATTGTAAGTGTGTGTACAATCAAGTTCGCATTCACGTAATAATCGATAAATATCACAACTCATTGCTTATGTATAGATACATGATGAAAAAGCCTAGGAATGTTCCAATGGTGGGTTTCCTTGACCCACACGTGGTCTCTATGCAAACCAACGAAGTAGATGCATCCTTCGTCGAGAACTACGTAACGGCGGGATTGCTTCGTCAGGATGACAAGGACTACATAGTGGTGCCCTACAACCAGGGGTAAGTGCTTCACTACTTGCTATATAAATTTCATTTGAACTTTATACGCAGCACGAACTTAGGTTTAATGACTATAGCGACATACATGAGTAGGAACCACCGGATCCTTTTAGTCATTATGCCAAAGAGGAACAATGTAATATACCTTGATTCCCTAATCAGCAACGAGCACGACTTCAGCGTTCTGATAGGAATACTCAACATGTATGCTCATTTCCTCCATACATAACTCTATTGTAGTCTTCCTTCGTTTGAAATGGCCGAGGATAACTTTTTGGAATCATGTAGGTCGTTCAAAGCCTATATTCGTGACGGAGGACAATACAAGGGGATCGAACGACACACCGATAACACGTGACGCGATTTCGGTATGCGCTACAACACAATAATGCTATATCATACTTGTAATAATGCGCCTTTAACCGACTATACCTATATATGTAATTCTATTTTTGCAAAGGCCGCCAACAAAAAAATGATGAGCTATATGCATTCTACGCTTGCCATCATATGCAAATCATTAATGCTAAGATGAAGGATCCCTGTGTTTGTCAATCTCGAAATAATTAATTTTAATTATAAATTTAAATATATATGCTTACCACTTTACTCTTGCTAGCTTATGTGGCTTGATGATAGAATCGATGTACTGCTATGAAGCGAGATCGTGGATCGCTCGAGGGAAGCTCGCGACTTCATCAAGACAGATATCATTAACCCCAACGGAGACTTTCACTCGTCGCCGACGCAGAAGTTTCACCCCGTCGGCACCTCTCAACCACGTGCAAACAAATGATTCAATTGTAATCCAATTGTAACTATAGCGAGAATACTTGAACAAATTCTTTTGTAATTTATTTTGAGTAATAACCACTTTGAGTTGTTAACAATTGATTATCAGTGATGTAAATTTTTTCTGCATGCTTGTTTTCAGAGGGCATGGCTAGCAATTCCTGAAGCTAGCCAAAAATCAAAAAAAAAAACTTGATAGGGTAATGAACTATCACAGACGGTTATTTGTTAAAACCGCTCGTGAAGCCTACGATCACACCGGTTTATGGGAGAGATGATCACACCGGTTTCACCGGAAACCTACCGTGATATGCATCTTCACAAACGGTTTTAATAAATAATCGCTCGTGATAACCGCCATATCACAGACGACAAATCTGACGGTTCGAAACCGCTCGTGATGATGTTTCCGAACCGTCCGTGATGAGGCTTCCTGTAGTAGTGTGTCATCCTCTTTGTCCTTTTGGAAATTCATTTAATTTCTGAAATTCAATTATCTAGTTGGTCCCACTTGTCATTCACCACCTTTGTTCTCTCTTACTTACCAGTGGACCCCATTTGTAAGTATCCAATTCCGTTTATTTTATTTAATCCGAAGGAATATTCTCGGAATATTCTTTTCTCTCTTAATTTCATCATTTCATGTGATTCTTCCGAGAGTCATATCTTTTGATTCCGAAATCCGATTGAGTTCATTCAAATTCCTAAATTCATCTAAACTCCAGTTCTATTTATCTGAGATTATTATTTAATTTTTGGAGTTTGTTTGTTCTCTGTTATTTATTTATTTTGTTTTATTTGCTTGTTTACAAGTAGATGTTGATACTGCAAGAAGTGCTGATCAAAGAAGGAGCCGAAGATCATGGAAGTAGAAGATTAAAGATTAATTAAGATCGTCATTGCTGTAGCAAGGCAAGTCGTACCTTTGATCATGTTGAATCCCAATTTTCTAAAAGTACTTTGATTCAAATTATTGCATTTACTTTAAGTATTTATTTAAATGCTTTTGGGTGTAGTTATTAATCCCATTTGTTATATCCACCATGTCTATTTGATATGTCATAATCTTTTGTCACCCTAGATTGGTTTATTTAGTTGGTAATATCGTAGCACCAATGTGGGTTGGTTAGATACGCGTAGATTGCTTAGCCATGCTACGAGTCATCATCTCACGTGAGTTGCAAATATAAACTTGACTAAGTGATTATGGAACTATGTGATAAAACTGTGTGTACTGTGTGCTATTACTCGTTGATGGCATATGTTGCACTTAACCAATAGGGTGGGAAAAGATTTAGACTGAGGCAAGTGGTGGATACTGGGTGAACTAGTGGCTATGTGTTTGGGAATATTAATCTTTGTGGCATAGTTAGAAATTGGAAGTCTTGCCTTGGTTAATTAAGAACTTAACTTTGTGCGCCATTGAACTGGGCTTTTCGTACAACCACATGCCTATTATGGGACGGGCCTAACTTAGTAAGTTATGAATTCTTGACATTGATGACTCAGGAAGTAGGTTAGGCTCTGTGAAGGGTGGAGGTGTGTGCTACCAAGTAGTCACATCGCGGGACGGTTCGCCGCTTCTCATCCAACAAAGTGTGTGTCGTACCAATCGCTGTGTAAGTCTTGGTGTGACGGTCGTAAGCACAATCGAGTGTCAATGTTAGGACGAAGTTTCAAAAGTTTTGTTATGATCAGTGCAGGCCACGCTGGTTATATCTTGTGGGTAAAGTGTACAAACTCTGCAGAGTGTTAAATCAATCTATTCAATAGCAGCATTCATGGTCATGGACATGCTCGGGATTTCACACGAGGGTAGATTTTCATAAAACAATTGGGAAGGAGCTATGTGATTTAAGTCATATGGCTATGCTAATAACTTGATTAGGCTATGTGTCTTTGTGGAAACAATCGACAAATTATTATTGTCTATTTGTTTTGAATTATGATTTTAATCTATTATTCATATTCAATTGCAAATGTTGCATTTCGCAAAAGAACCACGTAAGCCATTCCTTTGGAATAAGCCTCGATCTATAAATTGCATTATGTGGTATGACTTATGTAGTACGGTTAGGTACTCATGCTTGCTTTAATCAATCAAGCGTAGTGAAGGAATCGCTACCAACAAGGTCTACTTCAAGAATCGTGGAGAAATAGGTCGACACCCCACCCAATTGCCCGTGGGTATATGGATGGGCTTCATCGGGTTATTCCTTTACGCTCACGCAGCTTCTCGAGCTCCGAGCTTCCGAGGCATTAATTGTAAGCTTTGACCTTAAGGCCTTTACTCGATATTTATTGTTATTTTCCTATTTATTAGTCGTCTTTGCTTTTGGAAATGATATGTCATCGATGTTGCCATTGTGTGCACTAGCATGATCCTCGACTAGTGAAGTATACACAGAGGGTCCAGAATTGCATTTTTGGCTCCCGATAGCTTCGAGCTTATATTAGGTGGCTAGAGACATGTAGGAGGTCTAGGATTTGGGGAATGAGTTGCGGGGGGTGAACGTGAAGGCGATGCCCCCTTTTATAGGGTGAGAGCGAGGTTGAAACGTCGGGGACGTGTGCGGTTGTTTCATGCTGGCGTGGTGGCGAGGTAAAGAGGGGTTTAAGAGGGTTTAAGGGAGAAGAAACAGGTGCCTCGAATGCGTCAGAGAACGTGGGACTTAATGGCATCGAAAGCGAGCGAAAAGGGGGAGTAACGAGTGAGTTTAATGAGCTCAGGCGAGGACGACAATGGCGGCGACGCGAGGAGGAAGAAAGGGGCGGGGACGACGGCACTGTAGATAGCGGCCCCACGTATCAGCGAAAGAAAGAGAATAGTGAAGTAACGGGTGGTGTTATGGCCGTTTGATCTGGATCCGACAGTTTGAAATGATCGGGACGTTCGGACGTCCGAATGATTTACTAAGATCTGACCGTTTGTTTTTGATCCAACGGTTGGAACAGGTTGCACGGGCGAGCGGGCCGTGTGAGTGCAGAAAAAAGGATTGGGCCGGCGAAGATTCGGCCCAAACACTGTGCGGGGAAATTTAATTGGTTTAACAATTTAAATAATCCTGATAATTCAAATATGCTTTAGAAAATAGCAAATAAAATCCAAAAATTATGAGAAAATACACAGAGATTCTCAAAGACATTTTGGACTTAAACAAAATATTTCCAACTTAATCTTGGTGATATTTTTTGCAAATAAATTTGTTTTAGCTTAAAATAATTAAAGAAAAGCTTTTAAAAAGTCCAGAAATTCCGAGGAAAATAATTTAAGTTTTATTTTTACCAGAAGTGAAAATTTGGGATGTTACATCGTCTGCGCCGTGGTGGAGCAAGTCGAGACTCCTTCGGCCAAAAAAGCGTCGGCTCGTGAAAGTCGCCGACAAGGGAGGCGCAAGTTCAAACTCTGTTGCTCTGATCGGGCCCTTTGCAAATTTGTTGCAGACATGGCTACTACAGAGAAGGCAAAGGCGGCTAAAGCAGTTGAAGCACTCAAACACAAAGCCCCCAAGATCAAGGTACCCTTCTACTATGACAATAAGACTTTCGCAGTTTTCTGCCTTCCGTGGCTTTGTTAAGCAACAAGAAAAGGAGAACTAGAAGAGTTTTATATCTTTTGTGAATGAAACCGCTGCACCAGCATTGCCTGTGGTCCAGGGTAGTGCTGCCCTTGAGGTGGTCGAGACAAGTCTCGGCCATCCGGAGAGCAAGGAGGCTCAAGGAGTGGTAGTGCTCGCTCAAGATCCACGACCAGACGTGGTCGTGGCTATTCCCATTTCTCAACTCGAGTTTCGACCAGACGTGGTCGAAGAGAAGAAGTCAAAGAAATCTTCTTTGGGGAAGGTTTCTTCCAAATTCAAGAACAAATCCGAGACACGAAGGTATGTAAAAAGACAAAAGTGTAAGAACGACATTTACTTTTTTGCTTTTTACTATTTGACATGTTTTCCTTTTTGTGAGCTTAGCCCGACTCCTCCAAATTTCTCAAGGACGCTCCTATCAAAGAACCCATCGCTACTTCTCCGAATGTTAGAGAATGACAAGCGATTGGCGGTGGTCGGCGGTCGCCCACCGTCCCGAGTGGTGGAAGAAGTCGTTGTTCTTTGAGCAATTGCGACCACGGAGTGGTCGAGAAGCCAAGGCGAAAACAACAAGATAATGTCATGGAGGCATCAAAGCCAAGGTGATGGATCGTTGGGCCATCGCGCCGGGAAGGAAGTTGTCGTAGTCGTTCCTCCCGGCCCCCAACAAGGAGCTGGCGTCACCGAATCAGAAGACGAAGAATATGTCAACTTCTTTTTCGAGTTCTTCGCCCACTTCTAGGGGTCTTCGCTTAGGTCTCGTGACCGAGTTCCCCACCCCAAGGATATTCCAAACAGAGGGAATATTTTTGATAACGAGCGTCTCGAAAAGGTGTGGTGGAATCGGGTTCAAGAGATTGATGAACTGAAGAACCCTACAAACGTACTCTCCATGTTTGCTCGAACGAGCATTAATGTAAGTGTTTGTTACCCAATATTTATATATGTGGTTTTTCTCGCTTCACCGCCTTTTGTTTATGCAGAGAGCTCTAGAGCAAATTGTCACTGTCACAGAGTACAATCGATAAATTGTGTAGCTATGATAGGAGAAAGCGGAACTCTGCGAGCAGACAGAGAGATGGTAAGTAACTGCTACTTGTAGTCGCTAATGTTTCGACCACTTGCACAGTACTTATGGGGGTTGTCGTAGAAGAACTTACGACTAGGTACTGGTAGTAGAATGACTTATGACTAGGGAATTGTCGTACAAAAACTTATGATTGGGTACTGATTGTAGAATGACTGATGACCAGGGTATTGTCATGGAAAAACTTACGGCTTGGTACTGGTCGTTGAAAGACTTACGACCGCTTGTTCTATGCTCATGTCTACTATTTTCCCCTATAGGTTCAAGAGCGATGAGAAGACCTTGGCTGATTCGCTCAACTACGAGAAAGTCGAGACGAAAAAGCTAAAGGAAGAGAAAGAAATCCTTCTGAAGAAGCTTTAGGAGGCAAACTCTGCAATTGAAAAGTTGCAGGGACTAATAAATGGTAAGTGTTGAACTTAAAAACCTCTTGTGACCTTCTTTTCTTTTTTCTAACTCCTATTCCTTTTCAGAAAAAGTGGTCGAAATGGGGAAGCTAGAAACCAATGTCAAAGAAAAGACTATGGTTGTTCACGAGATTTCCCGTATCGCGAAAGAAAAAGATCAGGAGGCCAGGTCGTGGGAGGAGCGTTATATAAAGAGCGCTACCTCTCACAACGATGAAATCAAGAAGTTAGATTCTCGACTAGCAGGTAAGTGAGTCTTTACCTGTGACCAGCTTTGTTTTTCTTTTAGGGTCATTTTATCTGACTAGTCTTATTCTTTTCAGAGCAAGCAGAAGAAATAAAATGACTCCGTAAGGCTTCGACTCGTAATCAGGAGGCGATGAAGTCGATGAAGGTCAACCTTCAAGACAACATTTCTCTCTTGAACAATGTACTCGGTGAGCTACATGCCAAGGAGATCACTCCTCGTGAAGACACGATGATTGCTCACACGAGTACCATTGGTGAACAAGTCGGAACTTTATAAGAGTTGGTGACCACTCCGAAGACTAACCAAGCTGATTCTATAAAAGAAGCGGTCGAAGAGGGAATAAGCTTTGTTCTGGCAAAACTTAAGGCTCACGATTCCGGTCTTAATCTACAACCAATCAAAGCCAACTTCGACTGCTTTGAAGCAGAAGCGGAGCGGTTGATGAAAGATATGCAGTCGATCAGCAAGGAAGTCACAGAGGAGATGCAAATAGGGTCTCCCTCGTCAGAGTAGTTTGTACTAAAAACCTATAAAAACAAGCTTTTGTTGTTGATATATATAATCCTTTCTTCTTCCTACAAATCATCTTGTGGAGCAGTTAGTAACTCATAAGATAATGAATGAAAAAAGAAATTAAGACTAAGAATTGAAGTTATATTAATAACTTTTTCCTAACCCCCAACTATTTGCTTAGTTTATTTAGATAAACTAAGGAAATAGTGTGAAATGGGTTTTCTTGAAAAATAGAGAGGTTTAGCTAACTTATAGTTTTCGATCACGGTTATCATGCACTAGTCAAAAGAGTAGGAACGAGTCGACACTAGGAAGTTTCTTCTAGTGGGCAGGACCACGTGTAGAAAGAAAAGGCTTTGACTAGGTGATGTTACCTTCTCCGACCAGATTAATCAAATCAAGAACGGCAACTTGAGTTAGACAAACGTCTGGAGTACCTTAAAAATCCGTTCAACTTATTCTAGTGCACTCGGTAGGTTCGCTCTGGTAGCAAGAGTTAGAAACAGGACGACGCTAGGAAGTTCCTTTTAGTGGGCAGGATCATGTGCAGAGAGGAAAGACTTCAACTAGGTGTTGTGTCTTCCTCTGACCAGTTGAAACGAAACGAGTTTACCAAAAGTAGTCAAGCAAATTACAAAAGTGTATTTTGCTTAGAGTATTTTTCAAAATGAATGAAGAAATAAACTAAGGTGATAAGAGTTGGCTTTGAAAATATTTCGACCAAGCGTATTGAACTCGAGCTCTTTGTGTTGGCAGCAAAAGGGAGGAACGAGTCGACACTAGGAAGTTCCTTCTAGTGGGTAGGACCACGTGCAGAGAGGAAAGACTTTGACTGGGTGATGTTGTCATCCTCTCGACCAGTGTAAAGATAGATTGGGCATCGGTCGAGAATGACCGACGACCGTGGTATTGTCAGAGAAAAACTTTCGATTAGTAATCGGGTCAGGGAGACCTACGACCAAGGAATAGTCAAAAGAATTGTCAAAGTGCTACTCAAATTAATACAATAAAGATAGAAACAACCCGATGCTTTATTGTAGGGTTGGTCGGTTACACATAAAATTTGCGTAACTGGTCGATATTCCAAGAATTGGAGATAATTCACCGCCTTCCATTGCTAGTCAGATTTAACCCGGTCGCATAACTTCGACCATCGTAAGGACCTTTCCACTTGGGGAAAGCTTGTTCGATTAGATCGATTGATTTTCTTCAATACTAAGTCACCTCAGCAGGGCTGCAAGATTTTCTTTAATTGAATGTCATACTTTAAGGCCTCTCCGGTAGGAGATTCTAGGACCACTCTATCCCCCGAGCCACTTAAAGTAAGTGACACATCAAAGTACATCGTCCACTAGTCGTGGGTATCGTACTAGGGATCCTGAACAGGTTTAGGATTTGTCCATTTGACGACAAAGTCTGCCAAGATCTGAGATTTAATGGCCGTTCGGGACATGAAATGGAGGTCGAACTCCCAAAGTTCTACTGACCATTTTGCCATGCGTCCCGCTGCTTCCCTGTTCTGGAGGATATCACTCCTAAGGTAAACTCAGATGACCCAATTATCTTGTGCGCCTAAAAATAATATCGTAGTTTCCTCAAAGACATGAGGAGGGCATATAGAAGTTTTTGGACCTGAGGGTAACGCTCCTTAGGCCCATGCAAAACTTTACTTACATAGTAAACTGGTCGTTGATCGCCACGCCATTTACTCAAGATCGCCATCGCTTGTGGCGTGGCAGCTAGATAAATTAAGAGCGTCTCTTCTGGTTTCGGAGAAACCAAAATAGGAGCACTCGTAAGATACCTCCTGGCATCCTCAAAGGCAGCGTTTGCCTCTTTCGACCACTCGAAACCCTCGTGCTTCCTTAGAAGTTTGAAGAAAGGTAGTCCTTTTTCTCCCAGTCATGCGATGAAACGACCTAAGGCCGCCATGCATCCTGTGAGTTTCTGGATGTCTTTCTTTGCGGTTGGAGGGCGCATTTGCACGATGGTCTTTATCTTTTCGGGATTTGCTTCGATTCCTCATACAGAGACAAGAAATCCAAGCAATTTTTCTAAAGAGACTCCAAACACACACTTCTCATAATTGAGTTTCAGGCGGTGTTTTCTGAGATTGTCGAATGTTTCTTGCAAGTCGGAAACGTGATTAAGCTGCTTGATGCTTTTTATGACTAGATTGTCAACATAGTTCTTCAAATTTCGGCCTAACTGAGATGAAAAAGTCGATTGCATCAAGCGTTGAAAAGAAGAGCCGGTATTTTTTAGACCAAATGACAATTTAGCATAACAAAATGTTCTAAAGGGAGTAATAAATGCGGTCTTTTCTTCATCTTCTAGATACATATTAATTTGTTGGTAGCCAGAATATGCATCTAGAAAACTTAATGTTTCGCAGCCAGCAGTAGAATCAACTAACTGATCGATACAAGGTAAACGAAAATCATCTTTTGGACAAACTTTATTAAGATCAGTGAAGTCTACACACATTCCTCACTTGCCATTAGACTTCCTAACCATTACAGGGTTGGCCAACCACTCTTGGTGGTCAACTTCTCTTATATAGCCTGCTTTAAGTAGCTTGTCCAATTCTGAAATTATAGCATCTCATCGATCATGGGCAAATCTCCATAATTTTTGTTTTACGGGTATTTTGCCAGGCCATATAGCTAGCCTGTGCTCGATCACTTCGAACCTGCATGTCGATGCTTGCCACGCGAAGACATATGCGTTTGTCCAGAGGAAATTGATGAGGGCGTTTTCCTATTTGGGGTCGGAAGTATCCCCGATGCGAACAGTATTCGATGACTCCTCTGGATCCAGAAGAACCTCCTTGACCTGGTCGTTCGGCTTAGGTGCAACTTTAGGCTTCGACTGCTTGGTCGAAGGCTTCCCCATGTTTTCTTCTCGAGTTGGTATCCAGCCAACTATCTCGAGGGATCGATGGTCACACGTATACGCCATCTTTTTGTCGCAATGAATTGTGATCACTCCTTTGGGACCTAGCATCTTAAGACATTGATACCCACAATAAGTAGCGATTAAGAATTTTGCCAAAGTTGGTCGTCCGAGTATGGCGTTATATACCGTATCGAAATCGACCACATCAAAAGAGATCTTTTTTGTCCTGAAATTACTTGGAGAACCAAATGTTAAAGGAAGAGAAACTTGGTCAATTTGTTTGGCCGAAGACCCCGGTACAATACTATGCAAAGAGTGTCATACCGGTCTTACCTTGGTACTGGGTAGTTGCATCTCGCCTAGGGTACTCGTAAACAGGATGTTTAACGAGCTGCCACCATCAACCATCCTCTGAGTAGAGTTAAGGTTATTGGAACGATGTAACCCATTGTCGCGCTGATCTCCATGCGGTGAGTTGTTCGAACGACTAGAAGCTGAGGGAGTCATACTGTTACGACTTCCATAATGATGTTGGTGAGGGTGCTCGAGTCTGATCATCATGCTTCGAAACCTTCGTGCGATCTCTTCAGCAAAGAGGTCGTAGCTTGGCGCTCGTGCAAGCTCTCGAGTTGGGTTCTCGGGTAGATCATTGATATGTTGGAGTTTCTGAGCTTTCTCTGATTGATAATGAATGCGCCCAGGCAGATTTCTCTAAGCTACAGTTCTTCTCTGTCGAGTTGTCTTAGGATCGTCCATATCTGATCCTTGAGTTTGCCTCAATGAAGTGCGATTATCTCGAGGATTTCCCGCACGCTCATTAGAGTGTTGACCTTGCTCATCACCGGAGGTGTCCTTGCCATTGCTACGAGCGGTCGCAGTGTGTGATCATCGGGGAGCGTCCTCAATCCTGTCTCTAGAAGAGTGATTGTCACCTGAGGAAAAGACGAAGACCTCCTGCTGATAATCTCCACTTACGCTTGAGGCCTCCTCGCTTGAGGAGTAGTCGAAAGACACCGTATGTTGACTTAGAGCAAACCCCTCCACGAAGGATAATTCCGGGTTATAATCGTCTCCATCCGCAAGTGAGCCCTGTGATGGGATGGTCGAACTCGCAGGAAAAGCATATTCGACCCCATTCTTTGTGGGGCTAACACCGAGAGATGACCACTAGGTGCTTGATGAAACCTGCACGATTGCCTCTGTGACTTATCGTGCTGTGTCATCTTTGTTTTAGACGGACTTGAACATTTAGAACGGGAACCCTTGCCATGTTCTGGGTCTGCCTTGGTGCTATTCTGATGGTGGTCGGATTGGCCCTTGCCCTCTGAGGAAGCTGGTTTCTCGTTTGGACGTAACGTTGTGGGGGATAAGGATCCCTCCTTAACTCCACCGATGGTACGGTCTCCTAGAGAGTGATCTCCGGAGGCAACATCACCATCGGATGATACAATTTTCAACTCGTAGTCGAAGCCGGCATCCATGTCAATATCTGCGTAATCGGCCAAGTCGAACCAGTTCTCCTCGTTCCACTCTCCTGCCATGGAAGCATTAGAGTTAGAAAAAACAAAAGAAACCTGATGACTAGAAGATCCCCACGGATGACGCCAACTATCAGTGTTTTAGAACCGATCTTACGTAATGATTGTTTGATTCAGGGGTCTTCAAGACTCAAATCACGCAGAGAGAGACACGGGGATTTTTATACAAGTTCGGGCCTTCTCTGGAGAGAATAACAACCCTACTCCTGTGTATATGTATTGAGTATGCTGGTTTACAAATCAGGAGAATGACTTGAGTGTGATGTCTTGTGCTCTTGATTGCGTTGTACTCTCTTCTCCTGATGATCTCGCCTTTTATACAGTCCTCGAAGTGGGCTACCGTTTCTCCAGTTCAAAGGGCGCCTTAATGCTTCAGATGATGAAGCTGTTTCTGGATATTATTGTGGGAGTAGTAACGTCCCCACGTTGTCGGGCAGTTATCACCAGTACAGAGGGTTGGATCGTGCCATTATTCTAAAGAATAACAGCGTAATTAACTGCACATATCTTTAGATATGATGCAGAAGATTTCTTAATCGACTAGGCTCACATGTTTGTAAGCCCCATCGACTAGGGACTGATCGTAGAAGAGCTTACGATCAGGTAGTGATCGTAGTAAAACTTACGACCACAGATTAATCGTAGGAGGACTTACGATCAGAGAATAATCGTAGAAAGACATACGACTACGGGGTAGTCGTAGGAGAACTTACGACTATAGGGTGATCGTAGAGGAACTTACAATGTACAGCTTCTCCTTTATGAATATTTAGGGGTATACTTAAGAACCATATGACGATTTCATTATCCATAATATAAATTATAGATAAATAATTAAATAAAGATTATTAGATCATCGTCAACATCCTTTCTCGTCTAACTAAAAATTATTTGGTGACATGGCGTATAAGAGACCACTGAAGTAGGAAAGATGTCCTCGGGCAACGAGACATTTCTTTTCGGTGCATCTACTGAAATACCAGCATCGTGCATGTCAAATAGGTCCCCCTTGTAATTAGCCCCACATGTCATGGGCATACCTTCCGTGCTCGTGTTCCATTTAAATGGTCTTGGGCTCTCCAGCACTTTAGAAAATCAACGAAGTTACACGACAAAGCACTCCAGCCTCGATGAGCAACGCCATCACGCAATGATATCCACGTGAGTGTATTCCTTCTTTTACTCCCTCAGTCCAAAAGCATGTTGTTTTGAACATCGACATGATTCTCAAAATAAAACTTTAATCACTAATTTATATCTTAATATATTTATTATACCCAATAAATGTAACATCGCAAAAACGCAAACTTGGGATATTTGTACTTAGAATAAATATGAAAAATATTTTGAGTATGTTTTTGAAAAATTTCTCAAATCAATTATTGCTTTTGCAAACAAACAGTGCCTTTAAAGGATTTTCGAGAAAATTACATAATAGATACAATTCTAGAAAACTTACATACGCAACTACACTGTATCAGGAGCCTCCAAAAAAATTCATAATTGTTGGATGTCGTTTACTATATTTAGAAATTCCTAAAACCCTCAACCTTTTCTTAAAAATTTCAAACCTACTTTCCATTTCCGCCACTTATTATGCCGAAGCCCAACAGCGGCACAACTCCTCCAAGACCACCCACCCCACCTCGCTCCCCGTCCCTGGCCCTACTCAAAGCCGTCTTCGACCTCACCCTCGAGTTGAAGCTGGAAAATAAGTGAGTATTCTCGAGAATATTGGAAATTACTCATTTACTTCCACATGGTGGTGTATTCTATTAAAAAAAGAGGATCGGTTGAAGCTGGAAAAGATGTTGGGAACAGCTGAAGCTTGGCTGAAGGCTTTCTGTGCTACATGGTAGTCTACTTTTGTTTTGTCTTTTGTCTAAGTGGGATTAGTCTGGATGTTTTGGGAGGTGGTGTTTGCATTACAGTTCATGTTTTTGTTGTAGCGAAGCTTTTGTTAACTGGTGACCTGATCGTTGAGCTGGTATCCCCAGCTGGTTTCCTGTCGGTTTTTTGTTTTTAGGTTGAACTTTTGTAATTCTGTTTGATTAGCTTTCTAAAAAAGCTGGGCCTAGTGCCTTGTTGGAAAAAAATGTTTGGTGCGGAGGTGTCGTGTGTGTTTGGGCTAGGTGACTACACGCACATGGGTTGGATTGCGGAATTTCATACCAAGATTCATGCTTCGGCCCACCTCCATCTCCGTCTCCAGCGAAGCTCTGGCTAGACTCTCCTAGTCTTCTTCTTCGTCCACTACCACCGACAGCATCTTCAACGGAGGTGACGAGTTAGGGTTAGAGTTCATCGGTTAGGGTTAGGGTTATTCGGAGCCCCGAGCTTAAAGGGAGGAGGGGTCGTGTGGGAGGCGGAAGCGGCGGCGAGCCTCGTCAGCGCTAAGGGCGACGCCGGCAAGGAGGTAGATGGTAGCGCAGAGAGGGTGGGGGCGATGGCGGCTGGGGAGGGAGGGAAGGAGAAAGAGAGGGTAGTAGTTAGGGTTAGGATATAGGATTTGGGGATGGATCAGACTATCAGAGGCGTTGGATCTTCACCCAACCGTCCAAAAATCTGACTAATTTTTGCATCACAAACAATAGAATTTTCTAGGGAAAATTGGCTACAGGGCACTGAAATTTTGCGTATTTAGCTATTGGACATCCATAAAACGTGGTTTCGCTAAAAGACACTAACATTTTGTGGCTATTTGCTGTTAGAAACTCTTCTCATTAAAATATTATATCCGAGTGATTAGGAGAGAGAAATGTTGTAAAATGTCATCAATGCCCTCAATGCACATGCCTTGACTGAGGAAAGCATCGTGCGCGTCTGAAGACTTGACCTTCTTCGCTCAAAGTTTCCAACTTTTGTCTCCAAGTGGTTCTGAACTTCAAAACGAAACGACAAACGCAGTTGTCAAACGATGAATAGTAATCGAACCATGGTGTCGTTTTCAGCTCCAAGGAGTACGGCTCGGAGTTCCGCAGAACCTCACATCAAGCAACGACAACCTCGTGTGTCTTTGCTCGCCGACCTCGTGTCACTTGGCGTGCTCCCGCTGCCTTGTACACGCGTTTCTGCGACGGCTCGCCGACATGCAAAGCAGTCGCCGCGACGCCATTTTCAAGATCTTGAGCTCCACGGACATGAAGCGCATGATCGGCAAGCACGGCTGCATGCCACTGCTCGTGTGGTTGCTGGAGGCCAGGTCGAACGACACGCGCGAGGTGGCCACACAAGCGGTGGCGAGCCTCACAAGCTGCCCCCCGAACGCCATGGACTTCAAACTCGTAACCAATTAGCGCAGAGCTCGGGGCGGCGCGGAGAAGGAGCCACGCCCGTGCACGGCGCGGAGCCGGCCAGAGGAGCATAGGCTCAGGGCGACGCACGACACATTCATTGGTGCCCCTCGCGTGGATGCACGCCGGCGCGGGGGGTGGCGCCAGCAGCCATGATCGCCTAGTGGCAGTAGAGGATAGACCGGTGGAGTTGACGATGGTGGAGAAGCATAGACAGGTGGAGGCAGCCCACAGTCAGATTGGGCCGGTTCGGTTAGAGAGGAAGAGAAGAGGAGATAAGGATGTTGTGGGCGGCCGTGGAGAGGGGGAGGCGGCTTCACTGGTGGCCGTGCGGGGGGCAAGGCGGCTTTACTGGTGGTCGCGATAAGGAGAAGGTCGCAGCCACCGAGGACGGCGAGGCCGTGCCAGCGTGAGGAAGACACGAGGTTGCGCTGTGAGGTCTAGGTCGAGGCGAGGAGGACGATCGTCAGCGTAGTGGAGGCGACGGTGTAGCGATGGGATTAGCAGTGCGCGGTAATGTCTGAGATGGTGAGGATGTGAGTGGGAGGCAGCGTGAAAAGGAGGCGAGGGGCGCCTGCAGTGAGTCTCATGAAGAGGGCAACCGGCAAGGAGGCGCTGGAGGGTTGGAGGCGAGCCAGGGGACGAGCAGGCCTGGCCCAAACCAGTGGAAGCCAGTAGCAGTGAGCCGGGGGATGCGTGAGCAGGGAGGCGCAGAGTTGAGCCAAGGGGCGCAAGGGCGGGCAGTGGGCCAAGCCGGTGGCGTCGGACCACCATGGAGCAGCAAGGAGATGCGGCGCTAGAAGCTTTCGGCCAAAGCATAGAACATGAACCAAGAAATGGGGAATGGATGAGTGAAGAGAAGAGCAAGAGAAGAGGAAGAAGGAGACCAAAGGGCAAAAGGGATATTTCGCGTGCTTTCTCTCCTCTTCCACTCGAAAATAATATAATAAACTCCTTAGTGTCTTAGGGCAAAATTACACCTTTTATCAATGTGTTCTGGCAAAACCATGAATTTTGGGAGTCCATTAGCAAATGATGCCAATCTGTAGTGTCCTGTAGCCAATTTTCCTAATTTTCTATAGACAGTAAAACAGAGAGAGAGAGAGAGAGAAAGACATTGGTGTGCGCTGTCGTGTGCTGCTCTGCCATCGTAGCAATGTGAATTCCTAGTAGGAGCAAGCTTTTGTTTGAACCACGCAGAGACCTGGTGGTTTGGGCTGTGGTGGAATGTGAACCGTGTTTTTATGGATGAACGTTGCAGATACAGCGAACGACAACCATCCATTTCTGTAGACAAGGAGGGGATAGCGTAGTCTCTTCATTCTAAAAAGAAGGCAAAATTTGATATATGCCACTCCAAAAGATAACACTTTGAAAATATCACTCCAGAACATAAAATTAGAAATTTGCCACTCCAAAACTTGTCTCTTTAGATTTTTGCAACTCTGGACACTTTTGCCCTCCCTTCTTCCTTCCTCCTGACCGACGCCAGGTCACTGCTTCCTCTTCGCCCGATCCCTCCCTGGCCTTTGCCCTCCCTCATCCCTTCTTCCTCCCGACCGACCGGCGGCAAGACGTCGCTTCCTCCTCGCCCGACCCTCCCTGGCCTTCAAGTCCGTCACGACCTTCGCGCCCGCCACAGTCGCCAACCTCGTCCTGGGCTTCGACTTCCTCGACTACGCCGTCGCCAACGCCTCCCTCTCCCTCGGCGACACTGTCACCGCCACCCTTGACCCCTCCCTGCCCCTGGGTATCGTCTCCAACACCTACGACCAGTGGTAACTTCATTGACACCCTCACCAGGTGTCGGTTCGCCTTCGCCGTAACGAGAAGCCATTATTATCATCGTCACCCATGACCATATCAAGAGTATATTGACCCTCTGATCGCAGCGTTGGGCTTTTGTCGTCAGTCTTGCCAGCCAGAGAGACCGGGCTTGTAGAGATGTTCGAACGTTCCGAACTGATTGAAACAACTGATTCCTCTAGGAGCGCCACTGATGGTAGTGGTGAATCCTCCTCCATCTAGTCGACCTCGCTGATCTCAGCGGGTGGTGAGCCGACAGCAAAAAGGATGATGACGACATCCCATTTTCTTCTATGGCGCTGATGCATGTGTCCATGTCGATGTTGGAGTAGTCCGCCAAGTTGAACCAGTTTTTCTCATCCCAAGTTCCTGCCATGATCGCATGAGCGACGATGAAGCGAAGGACAATGAATAATGATTGCTTGAGCGAAGAAAGCTTCAAGAACTCAACGCTTTCTTTCTCACGAACGGCGCCAGCTATCGACGATCGAGTCGCCGATCTTACGAAATAAATAGAGGAAAATGACGAAGAGTTCTAGGGAGAAAATAGGATTGCTCTTTATTGCAATGAACTGGATCCTTTACAGGGGATGCCTTCGACAAGACGGTAGACTAGCCCTAATTACACTTGGTGTACAGATTGCTATACTATTGCTTCAACAAATTTTAAGTTGCGTTGTAGATCGATTCAGATCTTGTCCAGATGTTTGAACTTGTCATTCTCTCCTGGTTGTCTTTTCCTTTAAATAACTGACAAAGATGTGTCGCATTACTCGAACTGCCGCGTCCGGCTTGGAGAAGCAAATGGTAGTTGGTAGAAACCAACCGACCAACGTTGATGTCGAGGAGAGATGAACAATATGATGGTTATTGTCATGAATTAGGGTTGTAAACGCTATGTGGTTTGGA
Source organism: Phyllostachys edulis (assembly GCA_036346405.1). Taxonomy (NCBI): domain Eukaryota; kingdom Viridiplantae; phylum Streptophyta; class Magnoliopsida; order Poales; family Poaceae; genus Phyllostachys; species Phyllostachys edulis. Next base: position 86,465 of record JAYEVD010000356.1, read on the forward strand.
ACAAATTAAACACATGTTCCATTCGACACACGGAAGAGATATACTTGGAATTGGGTCCAAGCGCCAGTTCAAAACTCCTACGAGCAGTCATCTGGTCGGGTAGCAGGCACAGGACCTCTTCGACCAGGATACCCATAAAGTAACCTCTGGAATCCTCACGACAAGGGGATCGTTAGCCTTAGGGGTTATGACCACAAAGGACATGTGGTCTTTAATTAAATATTAAAGTAATATTTAGAGATTTTAATCCTCATCGGGTATGGTATTAAGCTGCATCCGAAGCACCTTGACGACCTCCATTGCTCTATCGTACACAAGACTCGATCTGCACCCTAACCTCACCACACCCATAGCCTCTGTTAGTAAGGTGGAGTGCCGATACATCTCAATCGTCCTGTCGGGTCTGACCTGCATGAGGTCGTGTCTGTCGTACGGCACATCCACGCTTGCAATCCCTATGTACCTACGTTACATGGTGGTAGTATAGGTTTAAAGAAATTCTAATGGGTTTTGAGTCCCATTGAACTTATCTATATTGGTTGGTCTGAACTCGTCCGCCAACTAACGCCTTTTGAGAGACTGCGAGAATGCTCGACAACCCGTAATAGAGTCGTGACGCCTTCTTTGAAAATGAGCCGGATTGTAGTCGGTTGGAGACCGATTCCTCATGTTAACATTCCGAGTTGCTAGTGTCCTAATCCAATTGTGGACGTTAGTGTAACGCTTATGACCACCTGTTTGGTTTAGATGATGATGAAGATCATCCGAACCAAGCGGTCGTTCCTCTTGACAAGGAGGAGAAGTGGTTGCTTGGAAGAGCCGCCTTTCCTTGTGACTCCCTGGTCGGAGTCTTTGAGGGGGTCTTGGTATCGATCGGTCCACCGTCCAACTATGTTGTCCCTCGCTGAGGGAGGAGCGTTGGGATGAAGTCATAGTGCGACTTTTGTGAGTTCCTTTGCACCCAATACATTTCAGACATTTGCATGGTTTGTTGGAGGATCTCCGATACCTCCCTTACGAGTTGAACATAACCTAGAATCTTTGCCAGAGCAAGATTTGGGTTATTCAGAATATCACGAACTCGTTGCAGGTTTTCAATTGTTACCGAAGGTCTTAGAGGATTCCCACTAGCAGTGGGTGTTCGATGGCTCGAGTTCCCTTCCGACCTTCCGGTTTGTCATGTCCGACCCCTCATGTGTTGTGCGGTAGAACCAGGCGAATTAACTGATCGACGTCCATTGGTTTGTTCACCTCCGCCAATTGGTGCTTGAGCGCCCGCACCATTTCCACCAACAAGTGGTGGTGGGATAAGCCGTGGAGGACTGTGCACGATATCTTGATTGGTATCTCCGATTGCAATAACTTCGTGTGTCCAACAGCAATTCTCCGACGAGCTCCCGTTGTAACTAAGGGAGAGCCTTCCAGCGCTTCGGCTAGGAGCCTCCATGATGGGGGGTGGTTGGAGATCACCACCTTTAGTGGGCTTTGTGGTGGACTCAGCCTGATCCGATAGATTTCCGATCGTACACTGAGTTTTATCATTCCCACTTGGCCTACGACCAATGGTAACTTTATTGACACCGTCACCGTGTGTCGGTTCGCCTCCGTGATACGAGGGAGCCATTGGCGACATCGGGTCACCCATGACCGTGTATCGAGAGTACATTGACCTCCGATCGCAAAGATTGGGCTTTGTCGTCGATTTTGCTACCAGAGAGACCGGACTTGTAGAGGCGTTCGGACGTTTCGAACTGATCGAAACAACCGATTCCTCTAGGAGCGCCACTGATGGTAGTGGTGAATCCTCCTCCATCCAGTCGACCTCACTAATCTCAGTGGGTGGTGAGCCGACAGTGGAAGAGGATGATGATGACATCCTATTTTCTTCCATGGAGCGGATGCATGCGTCCATATCGATATTGGAGTAGTTCACCAAGTTGAACCAGTTTTTCTCATCCCAAGTTCCTGCCATGATCGCATGAGCGTGATGAAGCGAAGGACAATGAATAAGGATTGCTTGAGCAAAGAAAGCTTCAAGAACTCAACGGCTTCTTCCTCATGAACGACACTAAGCGTCGACGATCGATTCACCGATCTTACGAAATAAATAGAGGAAAATGACAAAGAGTTCTTGGGAGAAAATAGAGTTGCTCTTTATTACAATGAACTGGATCCTTTACAGGGGGTGCCTTCGACAAGGCGGTGGACTAGCCCTAATTACACTTGGTGTACTGATTGCTATACTATTGCTTCAACAGCCTTGGGCTGCGGTTGGAGATCGTATCTAGATCTTGTCCAGATGTTGTGAACTTGTCCTTCTCTCCTGTTTGTCTTCTCCTTTAAATAACTGACCAAGAGGTGTTAGTTACTCCTGGAAGTGTCGCGTCTGGTCGGAGAAGCAGTGGTAGTTGGTAGAAAACCAACTGACCAACGGTTGATGTTAGTGAGAGTTGAACAATATGATGGTTATTGTCAGTGAATTAGGGTTGTAAACGTCATGTGATTTGGAACAAATTAAACACATGTTCCATTCGTCACACGGAAGAGATATACTTGGAATTGAGTCCAAGTGCCAGTTCAAATCTCCTACGAGCAGTCATCTGGTCGGGTAGCAGGCAGAGGACCTCTCCGACCAGGGTACCCATAAAGTAACCTTTGGAATCCTCACGATCAGGGGATCGTTAGCCTTAGGGGTTACGACTACAAAGGACATGCGGTTTTTAATTAAATATTAAAGTAATATTTAGAGATTTTAATCCTCATCGGGTATTGTGTTGCTAAACTGCCGCCTTTGAGGACCTCGCATTGCTCTATCATACACAAGACTCGATCTACACTCGATCAAGGTGCGGGTAGGCTACGATAGCTACAAACAAAATTTTCTACCACGCAAACCAGGAAGCCAAGCAAGTAGATGATCACATATCGTTACCACCAGACGCGCAGAGTAGCGGAAGGAGGGTTGGAGCAGCCTGGTCCAATGAAGAGCGCGTCGATGTAGTGGTTGTAGTCGATCGTCCAACGTCTAGCAAGTCGATGCAGGTTCCTCGTGAAGATCGCGGATCGCCCTCAAGCGCAACAATCGTAGTAGCGCCTCACGGTATCCACACGCCCGTGGCAGAACAACCATACGCCGGTGTGCTAGCACCAAGTCACACTACAGAAGCTCTCGTGAAGATGCGGCTAGGGTTTTGGTGGTATTTTCTGCGTGCATTCTCCCAAAATTTTTATGCATCTCCTTATATAGTGCTCGGACGGATCCTATCCGAACACGCTTGATTTAATCAGATTCATACCGGGTTTGTTCCAACCCGCTAAGTGTGTGACCAGAGGTTCATGCGAATCGGTTGTGACTCGAAAACCCTTTCCGATCACTAGTCGAAGCGGCTCCTAGCAGTAACATAGCGATTCCGAATACACACAAATTATATCGATTTAACCTTAATGCAATATGATCTACGACCAGTGTCCTCATCACTTACGACTCAGGTCCATACTCTATAATGATCAGCTTGTAGGTCACGACCATTCAGAACTCCTCACGCACCAGTGTTATTTACCACTTCAGTGATTACGCTCGACCAGCCTACCACCACTCAGATTCCATATGCACCGACCAGAATCGATCAAACCGAGTGACCTACTCGTGTATACTCCCTTTGCCTCACGATGTCCGGGTTGAACTCTGTGAGATGTTGTGTCATCCATGGACTGCTCAATTCTTTCTCGATCGAAAGTGTCGGATAACTTCACGTGGTCGAACACTTCGACTACTAGTGGCATGGCCATGCACTTTCCTTATCCAATCATAACGAGGGGCCCAGAGACATCTCTCCTGTTATGTTAGGAGGGGCAAATCCCATATCCCACAAATCACATTCCTCTCTATGTTTCACAAAGATACCCGAAAAGCTACCTTTATAACTACCTGCCATTGCAGTAGCGCTTGGCAACCCCTAAGAGTGCTATTACACATGTAGGAAACCATGCCGATCTCGTGTCTAAGGATTTATACATCATCATTGCTTGAGACCAACTAATGACACATAGAATCATAACAATCTCAATAGTGTCTCAAGGTGGGTCTAATCCAACATTATGTTCTCCAACATGTGTCCATATTATTGGTTTGATATCTTCATATCTATGACTTGTGAAACATAGTCATCAACCAATACATATGCTAATCTATTCATATGTGTCCTCATATGTTTCCGACCAGGGAACATATAAGAATAACTATCGCAGAAATATATAGTTTCACAACCAAGTCACATACTTGATAATAAGTATTAACAATATTATTCTAGAAACAAGATAACACATTATCCAATGTCATGAACATAATGAAATACAATCATCTCTATGATTGCCTCTAGGGCATATTTCCAACACTGACCTCACCATGCCCATAGCCTCTGTTAGTAAAGTGGAGTGCCGATACATCTCAATCGTCCCATCGGGTCCAACCTGCATGAGTCGTGTCTGTCGTACGACACATCCACCCTTACATTCCTCGTGTACCAACGGAGCACGAGTGGTGGGATACTGACTGAAGTGGGTGAACACCGTGTCAGTGCACACAAAACATTTCTACCATCGGTAAACGGAAGATGGATTAATAGTAAAATACACATTCAAGGACAGTAAAATAACTATATGTACTAGACAGTAAGGAAATTATAATAGTTTGGACAATAGCTATTAGACCAAGAGGCAGTAAAAGTACTAGTGTGCTCCCGCCGTTTGCATTCATAGCTATATCTACCAATTTCCTCTTCGGCTACCACCTTGAAATTGTGCTGCGACCACGTGAACATCATATTGGTAGTAAAATAGGGGGAACGATTTATTTGTCAAAACAAACGGGGATCGAGTGGACATATCGAGAAGTTTTGTCATACAGTAAAACTCACTTCAGAGTCAAGTAAAACACATCAATAAGAGCAGTAATTACATACATACACACGGACAGTAACAATTCATGACACTTACATTAATATAGCTCAGAACAAATAGTAAACCACGTCGCTCATAGTAAACGGGCGAGAGGACAGTAAACAGTGGGTGAGTCGGTAGTAAAAATAGGTCGGGTACATGAGGGGGAGGGAAAATGCATCCACATGTGCCTCCTGGTAGTTTTGTTACCACCGTACTAGTGTTTTCCGGGACTAATTTCACCGTCAACCACTGTCGATTTGCGGCGTACCAGTGATTTGCGGGTTTTACCATCGATTCCAGGAGTAACTGTTCTTTTTACTACCGATTTGGGTGACACGTGATCTTTTTTTACTATCGATTTCACCCCTAATCGCGTGATATGGGGTTTTTACTGCTAGATTGGACGATACCGAAACTTTTACCGCCGATTGCTACACGCGCACGTATGTTTTACCACCAATCTCACGTGGGAAACGCACGAGCTGGCGCGTAGTGCAATGGAGCGTGAGCTATCACGCCACGCGCAGCGTGGGCTAGGCTGCGGCCCACACATAGAATAGCTTTTCAGCGATGAGAGTCGTTGGTTTCTGAAAAAAGGTTTATCTAGAATAGTTGCTTGGCACCACGAATGAACGAATGATACCGCATGGCCATAATCCCTAAACTAAACCAAACCAGCCAACCATGCCGGGTCTTATCCGCCGCCTACATTTGAATAATCCAAAAGAATCTCGTGGTTATTCCTGTGATAAAGTATCAATACAAAGGAAATTCCATGCCCTTAACTAAGTTCTTATTTCCGACCGTCACAAACACATAGTAGTCCTTCGTCGCACACCGCCTTCTACACCAACTCGAAGACATCCCAATGTACGCTTTTAACACCAAACAAAGGAAACATAAATACGACATATCACATACGATACGAGTAGCATATTCAGATTTTGACAGCCCTTGGTGGCAAACTCTCCTCTTGTCGAAAGCACGCCACTTCCATCTTGCAAAGACTTGCACGGCGGGTTTCACCATCGGCACCAATACGCTGCAAGCGCATGGCCATTTTGAGTCCATTGGCGCGCTCGTCCACCTTACGCGATGATTACGGAGTTGACCACCTCGCCGCCGGGTGGTACACGCCAAAGACATCGAACCCGCCACTCGATGTCCTCGGGATCGACGATGGGTACAGGAACTCGCGTTCTGTGGCGACTCGCGACAACGAGGGCTGCCTGGCCCGCCATGTGCTCGCCCTGTGAGCTATCACCTTGGCCTTCTCTCGCCGCCATGCCGACGAAGCGCTGTGAAGACGACGCAGACGCGCCGAAGCCTCGCACAAAGTTGGCCACGCTTGGCGGTGTGGAACGACATGCGCGCGCCACGCCCTGTCCGCTGACTAGCTTCGCTCGCTGTTTCGCTGCCGCACCTATCGAAGGTTGTCGAACAACAGATAAGGTGATAGCGGCGAGCACGAAGCGAAGCTGAATCAGCGAAGGCCTAACCCAACGAACGCGACACGGCCTGCGCGCGATGCCGCACGAAGCGAGCCAAGAGCTCGTGACCGAGCTTGCCGAGGTTGATGTAGTTGCAGAGTAAGGGAAGCGCCGAGGTGATCGAGCGTTGTTGTCGGCGGCGAGCATGTCGGAGTAGTGCGCCGAGCTTCCCTGGCCGGGAGCAGAGGCGATGAGCTCCTCCGCGATCTTCGCGCCCGGGCCGAGCTTAGTCACATCGACGGGCTTGGCGGAACGCACGCCGTGACGAGGTCGGTGAACAACAAGGCCCACGCCAAACAGATGGGCTCACGACGCGCTTAGCATGGCGGCATGTAGCCCGGCGATCTTTCAACCTGTATGCAACCTCCATGTTTTGGGCCTCCATATTACTTGTTACTAATGCCCTAACTCGAGCACAAAGAAATGGGAATGGCAAAGGATCGGAGTGCTCGAGCTGCTTGTCGAGCTCGAATGCATCAAGGGGGTATAAATAGCGCTTGCACGGCCTCAATTATTTGCTAACTGCTAATAAAATTCAAATGTTTGGCGAGTCCGATTGACCCACCAGAAGCTAAAAAAGATGAATGGCGCGCTTCACGCGCCCATGCACGATAAGGCTGGTTTCATGCCTCGATTAGTATTATTTTTAGTTATACTATACCGATAGTATGAGTAATTAAATTCGATGGGTGTAAAATTGTAATTGCTCATGGAGGTCACATGCCACAAGAGTAATCTTTTCAACCCTCGCTGAAAAAAGTCCATAATACCTCAAGAAAAGTTATAAATACAAAATAACAAATTAATGATCATATTTGACTTATACTATCACATATACTACTAGTAGAATACATAGTAAAATTTCTCATGACTAGACAATGATAGAAGAAAGGGAAAATTGAATAAATCACTTATGTAGATGTAGAGAGAGCGCAGACAATACCAATTCTGTGGAGGAGATAGAGAGCAAATGAATTCCCAAATACCACGACTTGTGAAATTCGAAGGCTTCAACAGATTCACAATAGTCCATCTCTCAAGGTTATCTCTAAATACTCCAACTCACCTAGCACGCCCCCAAATAACTGTGGTTTAAAATCATTCCTCTAACTATTTTATATTATTTTCGCCACAACTTTCACTCACCATTTGTGTTGGTTTACATGCTAAGGTTGTCTTGCATAAGACAAAAGCACATTATCTCTTTTCACATCTGATGAGGATCTAATAATCCCCATTTAATTATTTATCTGTAATTCTTATTATAGATAATAATACCATCATATGGTTCTTGATTATACCCCCTTAATATTCATAAGAGAGAAGTCGACTCGTAAGTCCTTCTACGACTACCTCATGGTCGTAAGTTCTTCTACGACCACCCCCATAGTCGTAAGTCCTTTGTACGACTACCTCATGGTCGTAAGTTTTTTTACGACCACTGTTGACAATCGAGTCGCCGATCTTACGAAATAAAAAAGAGAAAAATGGCAGAGAGTTCTTGGAAGAGAATGGGACTGCTCTTTATTACTATGAACGGGCTATTACAAGGGGTGCCTTCGACAAGGCGGTGGACTAATCTCAATTATACTGAGCGTAATGCTTGCTATGTTGCTAAAATCCAATCGCTCGCTGATTTTTTCGAATTGGATTCGATCTCCCTCTCGCCGCTTATTTCTTTCTTTAAGTAGTTGACGGCGCGCAAGCTGGCTACTCCGGAAGTGGCTCGCTGGGAAATAACACGTCCGGTCGGAGGAAGGCAGTGGTTGACAAAGTATCAACCGTTCGACGGTTTGCACCTGTGAGATACACAACCATAAGGTGGTTGTTGTCAGTGTCTTTAGATTATGAAACGTCGCGTGGTATGAACCAAATATAGCATGTGTTCCATTCATCACACGATATGGAATATACCTGGAGTTAGATCCGGATACCAGTTCAATGCTTCTACGAGCGATCACCTGGTCGGGGACCGGGTACAAGCCCTCGTCCGACCAGGGTATCCTTGGAATAACCTCTAGAATCCTTACGACCATAGAGGTCGTGAGCCTTAGGGGTTACGACCATGAACACATATGGTCTTTTATTATGTATTAAAGTAATGCATCGAGAGTTTAATCCTCATCAGCTAGCCCCCGAACTTTAAGTGAATTGGTCGTGCGAACACTATCTCCCGATGAAGTTGTACCAGGCAAACTCTCATTTAATGCTGTGACACTCGAGGTGGTCTGTATTCACTTTAAAGTTGAGAAACTGCCTTGGGACCCGAAGAGTTTTTCTGTCTGCTGGACAAAAGGTTTTGTCCGTTGGACTTTTGGGTAACTCCTGATTACGGTTAAAGAATGGCGGTTATAAAATTCCTTAGCACGGGGCTTAGGTTTTTACGCCTTCTGTTTTTTCTTCGACCCTTTTCATCTTCTTGTCGAGAATTTCTTCCGACCACCTTTGTTCTTTTCCCCCAAATCCTCTCCCGACCACTATCCTAAACCCAACTGTCGGTGTTTTTGGACCGAACTAACGTAAAGATTGTTTGATTCGGGGGTTCCTCTAGGCTCAAAATCATACAGAGATGGAGACACGGGGATTTTTATATAGGTTCGAGCTTCTCTTGGGAGAATAACAACCCTACTCCTCTGTGTATGTATTGAGTATGCTGGATTACAAGATGGAACCAAAGACTAGAGTATTGTGCTTCTAATGATCTTCGGATCGCCCCGATTGTCCTGATGATCCTGCCTTTTATACAGTCTCTAAGGTGTACCGTCGTGTCTTTAGTGTAAAGGCTGCCTTAATGTCCCAGATTATTGAGCCGTTATCGGAGGTTATTATGGGAGTAGTAACGTCCCCTCGTTGCCAGGTAGTTATCACCATAACAAAGGAGTTAAAATCGCTATACCCTGTGGAATAACGGCGTTTTTTTCGCCTCAGATCTTGAATACGGTGCGGAAGATTCTCTGATCGACTAGGCCCACATGTCTATAAGCCATGTCGATTAGGGACTGGTCGTAGAAGAGCTTACGACTAGGTGGTGGTCGTAGAAGATCTTACAACTATGGACTGATTGTAGAAGAACTTACGATCATAGGATAGTTGTAGAAGGACTTACGACTATGTGGTAGTCGAAGAGGACTTATTTACTACTAGGTTGTCGTGA